>JARJLF010002954.1:0-25435 GCA_029378395.1 Mycena leptocephala
TGATCAACAATGTACTTCTGATCTTGTGCACGCAAAAACTGCAATTCTGCACGAACATAAAGGCGGACGTCTTCCTTGGCCTTCTCTGGCTCAATGTACTCCAAGTGATAGACACTACTTTCTTGAAGCGGGCGGCACAGTTCAGCAATGTCAGGGTGAGGGCGGCTGGTGACCAGAAACTTGAGTCCTCCAAATGTTTTCCCAGAAGAGGAGAGTGACTTGATGAGATGTTCAATGAGACGAGCTCCTTGACCGCCCTCAATCTCATCTAGAGCGTCGATGACGATGAGCCGTGATGGTTGGGGGTCAGTTTGCTGCTCCATTGAATGCAACCACGGTGGATCAGAAGTTCGTCAATATGACGGTCGGAAGCAGGGACGACATCATCGGGGTGGACGTTGCGAATAGCGTGAGCATAACGGGTGTAGACAGGGATGAGTTGCCGGACAATGGTGGGAATGATGGACACGCGGGAACGCGGCGTGCACGCCCGTCTTGACAACCCCACAGCTGTTGTGTCCGCGTCAAACAGTGCTTTAGGAGCATAGGAAGGTAACATCGAGGCCTAGAACCAGTTTATCAGCGACAGAATGGGAATCAAAAGACAGCGGCGTACCACCGCAAACTCCAAGTTCTTCTCTATGTCTCGAGCAATAGCTTGAGTCATCCTTCGCTGTTTGAAAATGCTTAGAAATAGACTGTAGTCGAAAGATTTTTGGTTTACATGATGATCATCTGTCCCTTGATTTAGGCGATCCAGGCAAGCAATAATTTGGCCGGCAATATCGCCCAGTTGGGGAATCTTCTTGACTGGATGTGATTTCTGTATGCTGTCCATCTTATGAGCTTCTGCTACCACCAGCCTGGAAACGATAGTGTCAGTGATATGGTAGTTTCTGTAGAAAACTGTGACACACCTTGCCAGCTGCTGGCTGCTTTCTGTGATATCGATGTTGTAGCTGTCGCTCTCGAGAAGCAGACTGTTGACTTCGACAAGACGAGCTGAAAGCTTTTAAATCGCATCCTTCAGTTTCTCCTCGTTGTCGATGTATTTCTGGGAGTTCATGTGAGCATCAACGAAAGATGCTGCAGAAGAAGACGCACCGCCGCCACGTCTGAGATGGTGTTGAAAAGTTCGAGAGGACCCTTGAAAGGTTCTGGAACAATGGGCGCTATTGTTTTCATAATCCAGTCAAGTCCCTGCCACGTGTGTTTGGCTTTCTCGCAAATCACTTTCTTCCATTGATCCTGAGCGTCATCAGAATGCGTGTCGGACGAGGTTGGTGCTGCATGGGTCGAAGCGGGGGTAGCTGCCTCTCTGTCGGTTGTCACTGCGCGGGTCGAAGCAGGGGTAGCTAGCTCATTGTTGCCTGGATCAAGTGTCAGGCGAACCCACAGCTTGCCCATATGCTCCTTGCCCAATTTAAGATCCACCGCCAGTGCTGCTTTGTCGTCAATCACAGAAATACCCAAGAGAGGAGAGAAAACAAACCCTGTTCAGCGGCGGCTGGCTGGAGAAGATCCTCAATTGTATGTTTGCACTCGCCAAGCAGTTTATCCTTTAGGAGTCGGCGGCCGTGAAAAAGTTTTATGGTGAGCTCCGTGGATCTCGAATCTGTCCAGCTTCGCAAACGTGAATAGTCTTGATAAGTGGAAATTGAGTGGGACTTACAATTTGGACTCGAAGCTCCATTGTGGCGGCAAGGTTGACGCAGTCTCGGTCTTGAGGCCGCGGGAGCCGCCGGTGACTGTGACGTAAAGATTGGCTTTTTGAAACTGCTTGGGCTTCCAGGCAAGCTGATCTGCACTTTGGACTGGACGAGGGTCAGATAGAAAACTGTAAGGCGACGCTTCAGACTGACTGAGTAGGGAGTAGGTCTCAGGCATCGTGGTCGCGAAGCGAGAGCAATGAGGTGTCGACGTGCACACTGCCATGCGGCGGGCCTCGTGAGATTGTCGTGGGATGTTTCTGACTGCGGTACTAACGAAACGCGAAAACGAAACTCGGCAAGTCTCGGCCGCATCACAGGGGATCGATCGGCCATCGCGCCAAGTCGGTCACACTCCGGATGTTGTGTCCCGCCATCACGGGCACTTCCGTGACTTCGCTACATACCTGCATGACTTCCTGTCATATATTCGCGTTCCTGTAGGAATAATCGCTGGAATTCTTCACAGATTTGGTCTGTTTTCACTGTTATGTAAAACAAGACACAGCAACAATCCATGAGCTTTGACACAGTTTTCATGCTGTTTTCGTTTCTGGCCGTGAATTAGTAAGTACGCGCAAGGTACGCGTAATACAAACGTTTCAGGCAAATCTGAAGGCCGTCGACCCTGAGGGCGAAAAGTCCATAAAACAGGATGACTTGGCTCGCTTTTTAACCATTGACTCTCCTTCTTCCCACTTGAACTCACAACTTTCCTTCACTCAAAAACTCCAGATTGCTGGTATCATGGCCGGTGAGCCAGCTGCCGCTGTTACATACAAATAATTAACATCTTCTCAGGGTACCAGAAGCCTAGGCTTCATGGCTACTCAACTCTACGGTCCACCAATCACATTAGCATTATTTTTCGACTCGCTTGCAGTCTTTTAATCAGCACTCTCCTTGGGCTTTCTCTTAATTTCGTTCCTGGGGTGAAGTCCCTGGAGACGCTCTATCTTTCTGTCTACATGGCTTGCTATCTCACGATTTGCACTGTTGTTTTGGGTAAGGGAATGAATCAGGATTTCGAGTTGCGTTTAAATTTGGGATTTTGCAGGGCAATTCTTTTTTCCTACACCAGGCATTAAGCCGTCCCAACTCTTTGATGTCAGCCCCCGTCACTTCCACCGATCTCATGTATCCCATATGCGTATTGATCGCCTACGTCGATGCCCGGGGTATCAAGATCGACATTTGCGTTGCTATTCCTTCTCTGATTTCCTCACTGTACCCCGCCAGTTGCTCTCTGCAATGATGGCCATCCCACGGAACCTCCACCCATTCTGGGCTTCAACCGGTCAGTCTTTGTGACATCGCGATGTACTTACTGATCTTCATCCATAGCGGTGTATTCGTGTTGGAGGCGTATGTTGAAGACAGGATTTTTCAGTATTTGCTTTCCTTCCCATATCTGAACACGGATGCCGAGATTCAAGAGTACTACTCATTCTGCAATACATCGACTGTCCCACAAGTAAAGGGTATGCCTGTCTTCGATTGACCAAATCCACCGCTGATGTCTGTACAGCATGGTGGAGACACAAACTAAGCTATCCGTGGCTTCTTCCCTCGTTGAATCGCCAACTGAGCAAGATGAGCAACAAATTTTGGGATTTGACTCCGAGGGACACCAATCCGATCGAAGGTTCTCATGCGCAAGATAATCAAGTCAACAAGACGAACCGTACTTTGATTGAAGCAATTCTTCTGTGAGGCATTTACCACACATTTACATATGCTAGCTGACAGCCATACGGTAGGGCACGTCAACTGGATAGTGACAATGCGCGCATAATCAAGGCCTCCATTGAATTCGGAATCTGGGAGAATGGTAACAACCCAATGCGTGCTAGATTTTCCTCGCAGGCTGCTCGGCAATCGAGGGCGCGTGTAAAAAAGGCTGAAGTAGCGAAATTGGAGGGTGGAACTAAAAATCTTCGGGCCCAACTTAAAGCTGCAGAGTTGCGTGAAAAGAACAAGGGTGCGGAAATCCAGCGTCTACACGCGCGCTTGAATATAGGGCCAATTACGACGTAAAAAGGGCCTTCAACCCAGCAGAGCCAAGGTATTATCCTATTTACTCAGAACTTTGGTTGTTAACGCTCAACGCTATACCAGGGCAATCAAACCTCAACCGCTACATTTGTGAGATTATTTTTCCCGTGACAGTTCAACTTCCACTGACCCGATAATATTTCAGCCCCTGCTCCCGAGTACATTGATGTTGATCAATACTCTCCACCACCCATGAAGGCCCTGGACCTCTTTTCCGGCCTTCGTCCTATGACTCCTATCAGAGAGCCGCGGTCAGATTTCGATTATCCGGGTGCACTCAACTCCGACATCATGGATAGGGCACTGAAGGGAATCGAGGAGGACCACCCGATGTATCCTGTAGACAGTGATGACGAAGTCCTGGCATCAGACTCTTATCCCGTGGTCTGATATTATGCTTTATTTTTGGCGACTCCGAAATTAATTACACTGTCCTTTCTTTTCCATTATATCCATTTTCTTAATTTGTCTCCTGGGCTCCCAATATCCTTGGTACCCGATGTTAACATGAGCAGTGATTAATACAGCAAGGTTTGATGCCACAAGCTCTGCTATGGGTCGTTGGATGGTTGGAATTCCGGCAACTACAGCCATATTACATAATGTCGTCCAAATGTCGTCTGTCCCAAATTGTCGCAGACCGTACTGAACCTTGTCCTCCTCTGGTTCTTATTCTGGTTAACTTACAATACTGAATCACTCATTAGTACACTGCTCGACTAATAGAAGCCGTCTTCAGCCCTCTTACCCGGCCAACAGGTGACCTAGTATGGATTCATCCTCCTGAACCCTTCCAAAGCCAGTCCCGAGCCCTCATAAAAATCCCTAGTCTAATGCTCTCCAAGGACTGCTCTTGAACTCCTCCCAGGCTATGGTTATGATTGAATTCCCATTCACTCCCATCGATTCCTGTCCCGATTTGGACGAAGTTCCCACTGATTCCCAATTGTTTACGACGGACTGCCCAATACAGTCAATCATTTTTCTTTTGTTAATAAACCATTTGCCCTCTCATACACTCAAAGGAATTGGTTACAATGTTTACACAGTACAACATAGGGGCTTGGTGATTACCAGGCTGCCCGGTGGTCCGGCTGTGACTGTCCACCTTAGCCGATGTGTTACACAGGCCATCAACGGCAGCTGCCCGGCATTCTATATATATCTGTTTTCATTTTCGTTTCTTGTATACACCCTCCTGACTTTCAGATTGCTGTCGAGTTGTGCTAACTGTAACTCCGGTCTGACGTTAATTTCTCGGCTTCAGAGAAACGGTGATAAGCTGGAAAATGGAACACTAGTGAAATAGGCGCAATTTTGCGATTTTACTATGTTCTACGCACATCTAAGGGGTAACATGAGTCCTGAATGGTTATCCATAGGCTTAACCCACGAAGGACCATAGCGAGTCCGTCCGAGAGGATGACTGACCAGAAACATGAATACTGGTTTAGCTCCTTAGACCAACGGATGTATTATACACTAGTCGATCTTTGGGATTTAGACTACAGTGGGGCCTACAAGGCAGGGAATTAGAATAACATCCACTCTGAGGGCTTGTACCAACAAGACGGCTATGTTAAACCATGGGTTTAACCAATTGTTGTGGTGACTTTGCGTAGTTGATGCGGTGTGACGAGTCACGTGATGAGGTCGGCTCGGGACGGATTGACCGGCAACGGTTAATCTGGTCACTTACTAAACCGATCAATGTTACCAACCCAGAATGGGATTCCTAATTAAGATCGGCAGAGTATGTGATATAACTCGGCAACCACTTGGTGGATTAGGACGGTTAAAGGCTCTATCGAAAGCTAGAGTCCTACGCTCTCTGAATCTGAAGGTCCTGTTGGGGGACACCAAAGACGCGTTTTAACCAATAATCCAAAGTTAACATGCGGTGGATTAAAGGTTGGCGTGCAACAATCGGAAACGTAGGGGTAGATCAGTAGATCCTATACATAACGCGGACACGTGCATACCCGACTAAGCTACCAGAACTAACACATGTATACCCGGTAGTGTAATCACCATAGTGTAAGAGTTTTAGTGTACAGTATATAAGGAGGACGGGTTTGAGTGGTACAGTACTGAATCGGGAGTCCCTGCTGGAGCCAGTGCCTAAACGGTATCTGTCTCGTCTCAGGTCGTCCAAGTTCGGGGCTTGCTTCTTAAACCAATACTCTTAGAGTTTGTGTTTGAGTTTCAAGTTTATAAAGAATTGATTGTTGCCTTTGGATTAACGTCCACTGTTGGATTTGAGTTTGGGATCGTCGGAATATTGGTCTTGTCAGAGCTATTGGTCTTGTCAGAGTTATTGGTCTTGTCAGAGTCATTGGGATTGTTGAATTATTGGCTACCAGAACCAGTGTTGTTCTGTGTGCAAAGCTGAGAAGCTTGTATCTAAAAACCACTTATAGAAAAGAGCATTCTTCCCAAGAATCTTAATTCTGCTAGTTTGCGCACTTTGGAGAAAAGCTCGGTTTAGAGTAATCCACAAAGCTACCAGCAACAGGAAAACTTAAAACAGTGTTCCTTGGACCTTTCTAAAAGTGTCCTAAAAGACTTGTAACTCGTCGGACATCATCTAGACGTTCAACAAGGAGGAAAGGAGACGTATTCAGTTGATAGTTGTGGTCTAATACATTATTCTACGGAATAAGTGTATTACTGCATTCTGTCCGTTGGGTTCGAGCTTACTAGTATACCTGTCGTAGATACTGAGCAACCCTTTCAACGGATGCCGTAGTTATTAGTTAAGCCCATTATAAAACACAGCACACCCACTTACTAGTACGAGGACCTTTCAATATTAATGTCCTGAGCTAGCCAGGGCGCAGCAAGCAGACACTAAATCCAGTCCAACTGCTCCCCACACGCAGATTGCGGTCGATTTGTGCTATTCTAGTAGATGAGTCAAACTCTGCTGATCTCGGAAATCCCCGAGATAAGGCAAGTTGAGCGGCTGTAAGCCACTGTCGGGAATGGACCTCTGCCCTCAGTGCGGCAACATGCTTCGTCTGTTTGGTGGCGTGTACCCCAGTCTTAAACCGCTGCCAGCTGCAGAAGCAACGCATAAAGTGCTGCCTCGTTTTCTCAATCCCTAGACTCATACACAGGGGGCATCCAGGGTGGCTTATTCCTAAATAAGCCAGCATTGCTTATGGGCGGTTTGTGCGCGGTTTCTACGCGGCGTATACACGGCTGTCAGCCTGCTGATGTGGCCCGGGATCCGATATTAAAATTGATTGACAATCGGCCCAATGCCTGGGCCTGCGGAACGCGGTCAGCTGATTGATTAATGTGCTCATTCCTACTAGGCTTAGCTAGGCTCATCAGCTTACATCAGTCTATGTGTGCCTATTCTGGCTGGAATACCTAGACCAACCACGGCAGGGATGGGCAGATGGATGGGCAGGGGTCGGCACACTGGCCTGCCTACGCATCTGCCTATCGGGATCTGGCAGACCTGTGCCTACAGGGGGGTCTGAACGCAGTGATTCTGGAGCGACTTGTTCTTTCCTAATGCAGGTTACCTATGCCAGGAACAGTCCAGCTGATGTGACTGAATGAGTATGGGAGAGATAGAGGGAGGCAGGCTCTCCATTGGTAACCAGTCGATGGAAGAGATGAACAAAGGGTGATACGCACCAAGGTGCGCTACACCTGGAAACGGAGTTCACACGCAGTCAGGCAGAGTTTCCACAGCACAGCTATTCCGGTGTCTCACGGTTCACTTCTCCGTCTGTGCCTCCCACACTTCTCCTTCTCTGCCCCACTTCTCCACTTTCTCCTCCAACGCCTCCTAAGTCTTGCTAAAGACCATGTGGTTCAACTCCGTCTCCTCCATCGGTCCTCCGCATCCTCCTCCGTGTCCTCCTTCAACTCCGCATCCTCTGTCTCTCCTCTGCCACCTTCCTGCTTTCTCCGTATCTCCTCAATCTCTCTTATTTCGTGTCTATGTCTCTCCTACTTTACTTCTGTCCCTCCTCGTCCTTCTCTGTCTCTCCTCCCCCTCCTCTTTCATCTCCATTTCATCTCCACCTCCTCCTTCGCCCGGCTACCAAGTCCGCAGATCCTTTTGGACTATTGCTTCCATTCTTAGTGACCATATGGTACCCAAGCACAGCATTTATTGAACTCTGTATTTACCGCTTCCCCTTCTGTTTTATATGCTGGTTTCCTATAAATACTCGACGTCTTTACGAGGTACCCCATCTTCCCGCACCCCGCTTCAATAGATTTCCTACTCACCACAAGTCCATGTATCAGCCCAGATTAGCCTTAGGTCTGCAGAGGACACCCAGTTCTAGTCACCCCCTCATCTCCACTCAAGAATAGGATTATCCCAATTTGTCGAGGATGAGGTCGTCGCCCGGATTTCAGGCCCTATTAGTCGTTGCACAATTTTACCAGCCGTCGGACGCATCTCGGCCTTTCCTTCCCAGCAATTTTGTAGCAGCTCCCACAGACTCTCAAGCGCTGTTGTACCCGAGCACCACAATGGCTGTGAAGGGCGCTTTCCTTCCAAAATCATGAGCATAGCCGTCATGTCATTGAAGATTTCGTGAAAGGGAACCTGTCCTGTCAATATCTGCGAAATTATATCATTTTTCAGCGTAATGATCTTACAAGCACGAATAGGTTGCGAGGACCGTGGATATCGCAGTGAAAAACACGCGGGCGGGGCCATTGATCCAAGCGGCTGAGGAATACGGCAAAGCGACAGATCTCCATCTCTGTATTACGACAAACAACCCCCATGTCGCGATCTGTAATGCCAATTGTCCACCGAGGATGGCCGGCCATCCCACAAGTAATTGGGATCTTCCTTACAAGTGTTAGAGTCGAAGTTGTATGTGGGGGCATTAATGAATACCTTTCCCGTTGGTGGGAGACCTCCTTCACTTGAAAAGTGGGAGGAGAAGAGGGCTTTTCGTCTCCATTCACATTATTGTCGCCCAGTTCGGAGATGGAGGGCATTGAGGCAGGGATAGGGACAGAATGTTCGAGGTGGTCGGAGAACATGTGGAGGCGAAGCAAGAGGTAAACGCGAAGCAGATCTTATACGAACTTAAGGTGGGAAAAGAAGACGTTTCACATTTTTGGGTTCACCAGGGTTATCAAAAAGATAGGCACCGAATAGACGCCGAATCAGCGAGATGCCACACTCCCTCGGAGTTTTGACGCACGATTTGAATAGTGTTTCCCACCGTGCTCAGATTTGGGCTCCAGACAATCCAGGAAATTTCTCCCTGCACTCGAGCTGTATCCTGGAAGTTGCATGCGGGTTCGCGTGCTCATCTGCCAGTCACACGGCGCGCGTTTTAGTCCCGAAATACTACCACTGGCGCAGAAATCCACTCCTTTTTGCATTTATCAGCGGGGGCACGGGCGCCGTCACAGCTCTGTTAAATATTGTTACTTCGTCAACCAATGAATCGACAAAGGAGCAGCTGACACAGCCACATGTTGCCTGCCGGTACGACATGTACATTCCGTCTGCTATGGCAGGGGCAATCGTTGAATCATGGTACCATGCGAGCGGCGTAGACACCGGAACTCATGTCCCTACACCTTGAAATGCTCGCCTCGCAACCTGTGACGACTGGTAGCTCGGATGGTGGGAAGAATAAACGCCTGAATATAAAGAGCACATCAGAAAGGTGCCGTCGCGGCGCGGAGCCGAAAAAACTTACGAATCTGCCAGAAAACAATAGGTCGATCAAGTGCTAAATCCAGATAGGATTTAAAGGGACTACAATTTTTTTCCCCAGCCAGTCAACAGTCGTAAAGGCAAAAAATCAGTACTTGACCCACTTGAGGCAGACGCCCCCACATCACACAGGCCCAGGCGATCGATCTTGAATGATGGAACGCGGAGCTGAAGCAGAGTTGAAAGGCATCTCCAGTACGCGACCAGTGGGCGGTTGTTGCGATGGGATGGTTGGGGTCTTGTTGGCATTGATGCCCAACATCACCACATACACACGTTCTTCCTGGTGATGCCGGCCATGTTGGGGGGGGGATATATTATACTCATCAGGTCCACAATATGAACGATGAGTTTACTGAAGGTATACATGTGGTACGGTAAGGGTAGCTATCGTGTCCTCCCCTGGTACACTGGAAATCAGGTTAATCCATCAAACCCTTGAGACATTGGTGGTAGCCGTGACAAAAGCACTCCTCGTTGCGTATGTCATTTGGATCGGGGACCAACGTCTCTACCTCCTTCCAGAGGTGATGGTGAATGGCTTGCGCATTCAGCTGCAGCTTCTCTTCATCCTCGTTGTCCTCGTCTCAGGCGGCTAGGATTTGAATGAGGCTGGGGGAAATAGATGAGAGGAAGCGCGCTACGTGGAATGCAGAACGATACACGAGTGCCCGACGTCCAACGAAACCAGGTTCTTGTGGAAGAGTCGCCGTCGTTGCTCGACTACCGCATGTGGTAACTTACATTAATTGCATGGAAGGTCAGCTCGAGGATGTGAATCCAGGCGCAGCGCTCGGCCAGGACAGAGATGCTCGTAGCTGGAACCCGGGTCCGTAATTCCTTGATATGCGAATTCGACCATCGTAGGGAGAACCAGGCGGGTGGCCGATCAGCACATCGGTCATTTTCTTGAAACAAAATAAGCGCCGCACCACAGCGAGGTGAAACAAGAAACGAGAATCGACACAGCGAGGTAACGCACCTCCTCCGCCTCTTGCCCAGTACATGATGGCCGCGGCGCGTGCGGTCCCGAAGACGAAACAAGGCCTGCGCAGGATTGCGCGAGGGCAGAGCGGAGCGCGAACGCGCGAGGACAGTTCCGAGCTTGCTGGTGGCGACGACGACCTGGCGTTCGTGGACCTGGGTGTATTCCCGAAGATACACGAGGTGCGCATGCGCGAGACAGCAGTACCATCCGTCGTTTTCTGGGGCCGAAGGGATGGGGAGAGGCTCCGGTGAGGGGAAGAGCGAGGCATGCGTGCAGCACGGAGGCGGGGAAAGGCGATCATGGTCCGCCAAGAAGACCGAAAGAAGATCGAGGTGAGGAGCTGCTTGAAGGCGATGCGGACGAAGAACAGGGAGACGTCATGGGCGAACCATAACACGGTGCTCTCCTTTCATTTGCCCGCTGCTCCCTCTTATTTGCGCCGTTCCGAAACTCTGAGTCCCGGACAAGACAATGGATTCCTTTGCTTGACACTACCCGTAATTGTCTCCCGAGGACAAGTTCGTTTACTCCCGGAACCGCATTGCAGTGGTCGTGGAAATGGGACTTCGGAATGCGGTTCCTTTGTGGAGCGCGCCCCCGTTTATCTTGCAGCTCTGACGGCAGCCTCCGAACTTATTCCCCAATTTCCCACGTTCGCGTGCTAGGTGCGCGCTCAAGATATCCCGCACACCGTCCTGGATTTGCACTCCGTGTTCTTTCACCCGCGATCGTTCTGTGGCAAATGGCCTGCTCGCTTCTGGACATTGTGGCATCCATGTTCATAAGGTATCACTGCGGGCCGTGATTTCCCAGTGCGTCGGCGATCCACGTCGTTGTAATTATTCATTTGGGGTGGATAGTGCCTAAGCTCTCGTGCCGAGTCAGACTGCGCATCGCACCCAATATCCGTGTTTCATATATGTACCTGCCGCAAAGGGCTGCTTCCGTTGGGGCCTCGTGCGTTATTGCTATACTTGAATTAATGGGGCCCACGACCTTTGCCTTCTCTTCCCGCGAGATTCGCTCTTAGGCTTTCTTTCCGCCTTGTTCTCAGCATCCTCGCAACGTGCGCTTTCATTACACCGTATCCCACCCAATCCTAACGAGGCCATCACCCCGGATCTCAACATAAACCGTAGCGAGAACAGTTGAGTGGCGTCCTCACGGTCTTATTCTGGTGCTTCTTGGACCCGACTTGAATTCTTCGTTTCCACGAATTCTTTTTTCCATTATTTTTTCCTACCGCATTCCCGCTGTACCATCCCTGACGCTCCTTACACATTACACATTCACGCAAATAACCTGTAGCTCCTCGTGTGTACGCACGCGTTCTGTGCCCGGCAGATGGTGGACTCTTGCTGGTGGCGACCCCGTAGGTTTTTGTTTTGTTTCCGCGTCGCGGGAGCTGCTTATCAATTGAAGCTCATTTGATCCCCAAAGAGTTTCCTGGTCTGCTCCGGTACCTCCGGAAAATCGACGATGTCTTCCGCGTTTTCATGTATATTTGGAACTCGCTTCCCGATGGACTCGAGCGCGTTCGCCGTATTCAAATGTACCACTCTCCACTCATTCAAAGACAATCAGGAAATTCTGCGACTTATGATCCGCGATGCCAAGTCGTAATTGCAAATATCGCCTTCGCCAACGCTCTGAATATCAAATCTTTGCTGGATAGCTTGTCGCTTGGATTCCCTGATACAGTCGACCAGGCATGGCAGGAGAAAGGTCGTGGCGGGAGAAATCCAGAGGCTGCCGCTCGCGGAGTGATTTTCTACCAGCCAAGTGCCCACGCCGACGCCATAAAACAAATTTTCGATAAGTTCCATGCATCCAACTCGCACAGATAATCACATCTCATGTTACAGGTCCCGTCGATCCGCCCGCAGCGCCAAAAAAGAACCCAAAGACAGGAAATCCGAAGCGACAAAAGAAAACTAAACTTGTGGAGCATGCAATAGCTCTGGTCCTCACCGAAAAGATCTGCTATATTGCAGCGATAAACCGCATATACGAGAACCCGCCTCTTGCGACCACTACACTGGATTGTATTTCTGCCCAACGGCGTCTACCGTGCTCATTATGTGCAGCGCGAAAGAACATAACTATTTCTTTCCCTCCTTCCCCACTCCCCTCGGACTCAAACTACCGCCATTCACTCTCCCTACGTCAAAGCTTTCAGCCGCGGAGAAAAAACTAAAACTGAAGAAGAAGGAACCGGATGATGCAGCCGCCACACTTACCAAGTTCGGAGAAACCGTTCGCCGAGCGGAATATGAAAAAATCGCAAACCACCATCGCCCAAATCTTCCTATTTTCCGTCTTCCGTTGTACCCTCATTCTCGACAAGCTCCTCTCTTTCGACTCACTTGAATCTCTGACTGCTGTTGTCCAACCCTGGATTTTTGCTCTCAATCACACCGACTCCCTCCACGAACTCGTAATTGACTTGCAAACCTCCATCAACTCGGATCGCGATGAGGCCCGACTGGCTAAAAATGCGAAACAGCGGGCAACTCGCAAGGCGAAGAAAGCTGCCGTATATTAGGAATCCAGCGACGAGGATGAAGAGTCAGGAGGAATCGAGCAGCGCGGACGAGATTGATGACCATCCGCGGTCTTCCCGATCCCACCCCCTTCTAAACGTGCTAGGACGGCCCAAAGCCCCTGTTGGTGGAAATAACTAACCAGGTACGTCCCGCACCGCGGGCGCGAGCGCCAAGGAAGAAAGAACCCACGGCTGCTACGGGTGCGGCCACATTCCGACCAGCATATCGAACCACATCGCGAAGGCGTGCAGCACGAGCAGAGTAAATTGTAACAGTATTTGTTTCGCTTGCTAACATTCCTTGTCGTCGCGCATTATTTACATTGTTGTCATAACTTCTAATCTACATCATTGTTATCATCATCCGCGCCAGAAGCTACATCGTCTTGTGGTTGGGTCCTCCTCGTCAGAGGTTTCTAGCTCATCGTCTGCACCACACAACCGGATTAGCACATCCTCTCCTCCTCCCCATACCAGTCTGTGCTCATCAGACCAGTCGTTTCGTCGATGGTTACGGTCAAATCTGAACCGCTTGTCAGACGTTCATCACTGTGGTCCACATAGTCCCATGATTGAACAGAATCCGCGGCAGCGCGGGAGGAAGTGGATGTGCTCGAGTGCAATGAGGTGATGGAGCTACCGGAATGGGATGAATGCGTCGATTTCGAGGAGCCGGGACGCCCACATACAGGTGTTTGGGGGGGAGAGGGTGATCCGCAGTCAGGCGAGGGAGTTTTTTGGTGGGGAGGGTGAGGATGGTGGATAGTGATGTTCAGGGCCCGGCCTGGCCTGGAAGCCCGGACCTGGGCCAGGCCTGAGGTGGCTTGGGCTTCAGATATCCCAAGCCCAAGCCCTCGAGCAGGGCCTCAAGCCCCGGGTTTTGGGCTTAGGCCCAGGCCTGACTCGTGAGGTGACAAATCGCAAGTTACACTGCAGGATGACGATATGAACAGGTATTCAAATGTCTCAATGGTAATGACTACTGACTTGATTTCTCCACTTCTCGACCAATCCGACACGAAATTTCCGTTTTCGGATGCCCGGAGTTGACCCTTCAACCGTGGTGATAGCTATCCTTGTCAATTAATTGTAATATTTTATTGGCGGTGAAATCTTCTGACTCAATGCCAGTAAAAGCTGACCTGATGCATGAGTTTTGAAGCCAAAATTCGAAGTTAAGCCCAAGTTCATAGGTCGTAGTGAAGCCCGGGCTTGGGCTTATAACTGTTTTGGAAAGTATAGAGGGGTTTCATAAATTCCTGGTTCCGTAGGATACCAGGTCTCAGAATAGCATTCCTCTGAGACGTTTTGATACAATCAATGATGCCATCATCGGTGACGGCATGGTTTCGGCTCGCTCCGGTTCAGTGTAGTAAAAATAAAACGGGCTCTGCGGGACGCGCGTCCGCAATAAGCCCCATTACATCATCGGCATTACCACTGCGTCTTCTTGGCTTGGCCGCGCGTCCATGCCGTCTCCTTTTATTAACCGTTCCTTAAGCAAATGGCTCCTCGGCTGTGCTATTTCTCCATATATCCTTGGTCTTTTCGTCCTGCTCTTTGCATCTTCTGTGTTTAACTCCTTTCGGACTGCATTTTGTTATGCTTTTGCGGTACTGTTGCCTGTCTCGTGTTCAACTACTGTCCCCATTTGTAGCCAGGTGTCAGGATACCCCGTTTGTGGAGCCTCGAAAACATGCTCTGCACAGATAATAATCATCCAATTGACCTATCTTTACTGCGATCCGCAACGAAACACAGTTTCTCGCAGCAAGTTCTTACTGCGCCGCAAGTATTTTCATTCATAAATGACGCTGCGGCCACGTAGTCTCTCGAGAAATTTCTACACATAAATACGGTATAGTTTCTGGCTTTTTACAATCTGTCGCCCACTTCTCGGTCCCTCAATTTATTGCACTGAATGTATCCAGCTCGTACTTGGGCCGCGGACTGATACATATACTCATCAAATCAGACTCAATTCTCCGCAACTGTTTCGCATTCTCTGCGGTTGCTCAAGCACTCTCCAGACTGTCCTCCCAAATTCACTCCGCAATGACTGTCTTGACTCCGGTGGCAAATAATCCCTGTTGTACAAACATGATGTGCTATTCTCGTACTGAACCAGTGGTTCAATATTATTTGCGCCTGGCTGGCTCACTTCCGCTCCTTCACAAGCCTGACAAGTGGCCCATAGACGAGAAATTAGGCAAGAGGTGGGTTCAATATTTCGACCTCATTCGGAGCAAACATCCTGTATGTTCTATCTCCGCTTGGCAGTTCTCTGACTCGGCACTGATGTCTGACATGGATCTTGGCTGAATGCCGGATGTCCTTCGGACTCCTTCCTCATCTGTGCCGTTCCAAGAGACAGTTCCGTAAGCGTTCAATGTAAGCCGCAATGATTGTCTGTGCCTTCCATATTTCCTCCACAATCATGGGTACCCCGTTGGCAATGCTATCTCACGTTGGTCTTGCAACTAGCTTTCATTCTACTTCGACGGCGCATACTTTGTCACCCATCCTACGGTTTAGAAGTTGACAGACTATCATGAAAAATCTATACTGTAGAATATACTTATTATCCATATTTATCGGAGCGAAGCGAAGGTCCATCTTGTTTAACTGTAAGTATCTTGTTTTGGTACTCATCATTGACTCGCCAGTCTCCTACCCATCGCGGTTTTGAGGTTCATAAGACAGAATAGGTGTATGTGTATTCCAATAGAGAAAAATGGGGTCAGGAAAGATTGGACCGAGACAAAGTGTGACGAAAGTTGGGGTATGTCAACAACATAGTCACACGACCGTTAAATCGGGTGATCACTAACCGCCGCTGGGCGCATCAGTCCGCGCCATGGCCTTCATCTCTCAACTCTCAGATATCCTGGGAGCCTTTTATAGCCAGCGTATCCACATATCCGACCTTCTAGTCTCGGTTATCAGGCAGTCGGCCTTTCAAGATCATCCCTCCGAGTTGGTTGACCTGCCAACATGGAATTCTACGAGTCTGAATCCGACACCAGGCCATTGCCCGCGCCTTCTGCCCGTAATCATCTACTAAAACTGTGAATAACTCATTGATATTTTGTAGCACAACCCCGCCCTGGCGACCGCAAGCGAGCCACCGAGAAACTCACCGAATCTCTCGCTGCTAAGAAGGCCGACGACGATGGCAATGCTTTTGTGGCACGCCCGAAACGCTCGCGCGCCAAGGCCCCTCGCGTCAAAGCAGTCCCTGAGTCCATCAGCGACCAAGATGACTCCGATTTTGAGCTCCCTAATCTCGTGGATCCCTCCGACTCTGAGGGTAGCGACGATGAAATGGATATTGACAATACAGAGGTCAGAAACATTTTTTCATCTTCAGCTGTATTAATTTATCGTGGCAGCTCGTGTCCATTCTTCTCTCGAAGACGATTCCCGCTCGCTCGAAGGTCGCATATTCCAAAGCTCAAACCCGTGTAGCGGCTGCGCCCACTGCCAAGCGCAAGCAGACTTCGGAATCTACCAGTGGCCCCGCCACCAAAAAGCCCAATCGTCGGGCCACAGTTGAAGAGGTTGAGAATGAGGAGGCCCCTCCTATCATGGTGAGCGTGCTGCTCTTGTTTAGTCGATGGCATTTCTGATTCGTGGCAAGCAGACCTCAAGCCCTCTAAACGCCGCTGGCAACATGAACGATCGGGCCACTGTCGAAGCCGAGGATGATTCTCCTACGAGGCCTGTCGTTATGAGCGCATTTATTTCTTCTTCCCAGTAGTCTGAGTCGCATTAGACCAAGAACCCGATTTATATTTTTATAAAGTTGTATCCAAGAACTCCGTTTGCTATTCCGGCGCTCCAGGCGACAACAGTATAAATGTTACCACGAAAATCGCCAAATCATCACAATTTCGAGGGCTTCGCGTAGACAAGTCGGCAACGGCTCGATGCTTGCGCAAGCATTTCGGCAGGCTTCCGCAAGCATTCGGCATGCACCAGTAGCACTGCAGGACTTGCGTATACTCGTTGCAGACGTTCGGCACAATGCAGCACTTCGGCACCCTACTTACGCGTCAGTTTCGGCATGTACATCCGAGAACAAACGTGCTCCCTTTGTTGTTGCTGACTTCGTCTTGCCCTCGCTTGTTACTTAACTTGGCACGGCTTATTCTAACATGGATAACATTCATACAACCCGCGTCATTGCTGGATTCTTCTCTCTGAGTCTCTTTTGGGACTCATTTCCGAAGAATGAGCTGGCGTCGGACTCTGGCATTTGGCAAGGGATTCTCTCACGTGCTGTCGCAAAGTGCACAGTGCACTTGGCGACCGCACTTGTCAGGGACATCCGGAACAGTGCACTGTGCACTGTTCTGGATGTCCCTGAAAAGTGCGGGTGATACCAGAGGCTGAACCCAAGCATAGTGGACGACAGCTGGTGGCGATCAAGAGTGAGCTGGAGGACTTCCTTGATCTGTTCAACACGATACTACCACTGTATTTTCGACTCGAAGCTTTGATCCAAGCTGTAGCTTTACCTCATTAGAGAGTTCGGTCACCAGACCAGGGAATATTAACGAATGAAGCTTTCCATTTGCATCTACTATAACACGGACGATCTTGAGTATTGCCTTAAACCGACATGTATGGCGATATTCTTGATATCAAGAGTTGAGGTGGACATAATCGTCAATTTACCTGCAATGTTATCGTATCACACCATGCCTAAAGATCGTTTAGCTTGAAAGGCAGGTGGAGTCATCTGTAGAAGCTCGTTGACATATGACTCGGTCATAAATTGTGAACACGTACTGCCGGCCATGACTGTGAGCGCAGGTATGCTCGCGGAAGTAATACTACTAGTATTGAGGGATCTGACCGCCGCCCTCACAACGGTCCCTGAAGAGATGATTGTAAATAGGGGGATCAATGATTCAATGCCCGTGTTCACCAGCTGGGAAATCCACCACCCAAGTCAGTGAGGTGGCATTCGTCGCGGGGAGAGCTTCAAGCCTCGTGCCAAGAATGCTGCTCTCATCAAAACGGGCCAACAGCTTCGGGAGGCTGGCGCTTACCCCATATCGTAAGGTGCTGGACAGACCCGTCAATATATTTCTTTGGTAATGCCGGGAGAAACTTACGCAGAGCACCGCTCCAACTAAATACAACAGGCTGACACTCAACGTAGGCATCTCTAGAGAAGCCCATTTTAGTGGCGACGGGAAACTGAGATCTGTGCTCACACTGGGTTAAAGACCAGAGGATCAAATGCGCCCGCCCTCAAAGATTGAAGGAGGAACACAATAGCAGGAAGTGCTGTAGAGCGATATGTTGGGAGCTTCATGATGGGACTTCAGTACCGGTGAACATAGTCATGTCCCAGGGTATATAAGTAGGCTCGGGTCCGCAAATTGACTCGATGTCCTCAGGCTGATCTTTCCTTCGTCGGCCTTTAGTCGCCGATGTTACGCGATCGCGCGATGTATAAGTAGGCTCGGGTCCGCAAATTGACTCGATGTCCTGATCTTTCCTTCGTCGGCCATCAGTCGCCGATGTTACGCGATGTGGCCCGCAAAATGGCTACAAACGGCCAAAAACGCCACAAACAGCCAAACACTACATTTTAAGGCCGTCTCGGCCAAGGGGTTGGCCGAGGCCCTCGACAAACCTCGGCCAACCCTTGGCTCGGCCTAGCCGGCCGAGGTTGGTCAAAGGTTGTGGTCGACTTCAATTTTAAGCCTCTGCTCACTAACCGTTGCGACCGAGCAATCTATGTACTGATCCGGCGCATAGAGGCCGAAGGGCTCTCCAAATTGGGACATAACGCCGAAAGCGTCCCCCACTGTTTGTAACTTGGCATAATCCAATCCACCTCTGTAAGGGTTCATGAGTATCATCTACTAATATTTGAAACCACATAATTCTAGGTATTCCCTCATGCTCTTTTTCTTCCCAGTCCACCAGCGAGGCATCTCAGATTTATGGCCTGATTTGGCCATGCCACGCGACATCAGTTACACACAGCCCGTCGGCAAACTAAGATTGGCTCCCACACAACCCCACACTCACATGGGCTGTGGGAAGGCCGGCTGACAGCGCCAGGGATGCTGGAAGCGCTGGGTCAGAGATCAGGGGCTCGGCCAACCTGGCCGAGATGACCTCGGCCAACCTCGGCCAACCTCGATCAAGGTCGGCCGAGGGGCCATCAAAATGTAGTGAAAAATGTACAAAAGTGGTCATTTTGCGGGCCACATATCTCCCCAACCCCTGTATATTTTTGCACATTTCAGAATCTGGGATGGTAGAGAACATCCTGAACTACAATCCGACTGGTCTGGTTTGCGCTCAAAAAAATCCTGACTCAAGTTGAAAATTCGATTTTGTTGGTTTTTTCCGTATTTGGCCCAGAATGATGGCGCACCAGTATATTTTGATACTACAGAATGGTCCGTAGGATCCTTCTCCATGATCCTATACTTTGGCTGAACTAAAAATGTCGTCTCAATGGTCCGAAAACCGATCAGTCATTACTTTTATATAAATTTGATGACATGCTGTACTATTAAAATCAATTCGTCAGTCACGCGTCACGGGGGGCCTGACGTGACGAATTTTGGAACCTTGTCATGCGTCACGGAGGCTCTTGACGAATCTACTTTTCGTCACGGTCAGTTCAAAATTTCGGTTCAGGGTTACTCTGAGCAAGTTTCCTTAGCTGCAGACACTCCCTACAATTTTCTCGCCATTCTCAAGGTTTCTTGTTTCAAACCTCACAAACATCGTGCTTCGGACCAAATTCAACCGAAGTTCAACAGTGAAAAATGGATTTTTTCCTGTTCAACAACAGATTTGCTCAAATAAATTTCTCAGATGATTCCTAAGTCATCCTAATGGTTATTCTACATGCCTTGCAACCACTGGAATATTTCCAGGGCTTGACGAAATTTTGGGGGTTGTCACGCAGCTGGGGACCCTTGGACGAATTGACGAAGTGATATTTCGGGTCACGCATCACACCCCTTGACGAATTGAATTTAATAGTACAGTGGTGTAACTGGGAATATTTCTCCAGTGGGTCCCGTACTTGTATCCCTGGTGGAGGCATTTCCACAGGAAGTCCCTAATGGTATTTGTTATGTCTTTGTCTCGGATAGAGAGCCAAATATCCGCATCGGAGGGTGTCGTTCCATTAAGGTCTTGTACTGCAAAACATGTCATGTCCAGCATCACGGTAGTTTGGATTCGGTCAGGTAGAGGTTTTGATGTACGGATTGCTTTGTACAGGGAGTGGGAAGCGCAGGTCACATTTATTGGGACACGCAGATGCAGCAGGAGCAGAAAAATCGTCGTCGCCATGCGAAACACACAAGGGGGATTCACAAAACGTACATTTTTCTCTGCGTGGTGTTGATTGTGGATTTGTGAGCGGCAGGCGTAGCCGTAGCTGCGATATGGGACTGTCAACGAGAACACCTTCTGATGACCTCCTGATTTACCAGCTATTTTCAGGGGGTGTCCACCCCCCTCTGATGCACGAATATATCGGTCAGAGGCCGCATAACATTAGGAAATAGAAAGGACCAACCGAAGAACCAAATCTACATATGTTCGTCCATGAACTTCATCAAGTATGCATTCCAATGAGTCGATCCTCTTCCAGGTATCAAACGCCGGCACCGTGTGGGTTCTGAATGCAAACGAATCATCAATGAAAGGGCCCAGAGAATCCGAGTCCATAAAGTGCGGGGTAGTGTTGAAAAACTGCTGGCTTTAGTTTCGTCGTACTGTAAATACCCTTGGAACAGGCCGCCAGGGTAGACTCTGAGGCTCAGTCTACGGATGGGGACAATAAGCCGGTTCATACATGGGAAAGAAGGAGAAATGGGCGTTAGCTTCCGTGAAATGCTGGATCCCCTGCAGGTGGGCACACTACGATCCTGTGCAATGACCATCTGAGTTAGAGTGAAGTATGTGAATCTCGAGCGAGGATGCACATATGTCGTTTACTCATGTGGGTACTTTACCACTTCCCAAGTAATTGACTTCATTGAGGGTCAAACACGAAAAATGTACCGTGAATAAGGCTTGTCTTTGGATGCGCCTGAAAGACGTCGTAAAAGGCCTTGGAAACCGGTATGGTAGCGTGGAGAGTAGCGAAGGTTGGGCAAATGTCAGAATCCTGGCAAGGATATCGTCATCTAAGGGTAGGACATTGTAGGAGCGCCTTGAGATGGTGGCTAAGAGCATTCCCAGTCGGGCTGGGCGTCGACACGGGGTTACCCCCGCATCAAACTCAAATTCTGGCACACAATATATATTCCCCACTGGTCGAGATACCCACGAAACCACAATTCATACTCATACACTAGTGTATGGTGCCCTTGAGCTTCCATGGCGACCACAGATGGCAGGCATAACATCTTTCATTTGTATGGCCTAGGCACCAAACCAAGTCAAAACATTGGGAGTCTAGGATTGAAAATTAGGAGCCAAAATGCGCAGATCCTATAACCTCAGCAGAGGGTTCAATGTAATCTAAGAGCGAAGTGGAGGCTTATCTTGTATGAGTAATAATCGGTTAAGGTTCGAACTGTTTTGGTATAGTAAGGTTTTAAACCAACAGAGCAGTCCTTTAACTGATGCAAAACAAATTTATGCTGAAATGCTAAGCGAGAAATGGGACGAACGAGCTCCGAAAATTGCTCCACACTCACTGAGATTTCTCTCAGAAACCGAAAAAAATGTGTAGAGCTGCGCTCCACAATGCAAAACGTTTGGGCACTTCGAAAGAAAAAAAACAACAAATTTCGGTGGTCGCAGGACTGCTCTAATAAAACCATTTTCGTTTTCATTTAATTTCCGGAGGGTCGCAAATGGTAAACAGATGAAGACTAAACAGTAGAGAGCTTGCGCAAAAGCCGCACGAGCCGCGTGCGGCTTTTTTGCATTGCGCAGAGCCGCACGGGAAATTTTTGTTTTGGTGGCCTGTAACATATGCATATGAATAGAAATTAGAATATGTATAATTTTGCCCTACAGTAGCCGTCTGGGTGCATTTGGTATGTTGTCGATTGAACCGAATGCCGTCAACTCGCCATAGACATGACAAGACATGCCGTCGCTTCGCTCCGGCGTAAGTGTCATATATGGAAACGCAACTCAGTGTACAGCGCAAGTAGATTCAATGAATTGATTCGTTCACGCATAGTATAGTATGTACAAACACAATAAATTACCATTTTTGTCAGTTGCAATCTCAGGCAACTGAAGCATCGATGATTGAGTAGCACAAATGGAGGAGAAATAAGCGTATTCCGCAAACAAATAGTGGCCAGGGCTCGTATTGGACAGCGGCAAAACTACAACACTATCAACCCACTTGTATGTGAGTTTGAGTGCGAGCACACAGGGAATCGAAATAGGGGGTCACGCACCTAAGACACATTCCATCCCTTGCAAATCCAAAACTTCAGTCGAGATGTTGGCGGTCCTCAGGCGCGTCGGAGATCGCCGACGGCGGCGGGGACGCGTGCATCACCGAATCTGAGTATATGTGCGTATCGAACTATGCGTGTAATATTATAGGGAGGCTTAGTTCAAACGCGTCCTTGTGGTGTCTGCTGGCTACCTGGGACGCGAAAAAAGGATCGGAGACGCGTCTGGAGCCGATGTGGGGCTCACCGGACAGTGTAAGAAGATATGTTTATGGCTCTGCTCAAGGCTTGTAAGCGGAGTCAGTTTGGAGTAAAGGAAACTCACCCCGGCGCCGCGCCTCGCTCGTGGGACTTTGAAAAATTTGAGCGACATCTAAAAAGTGGTTGTAAGTGCATCAGCGGTCGCGTCAACCCATCGGCCTCGCGGGAGTGCGAAATTTTTAATTTGAAGGATCGCAACACGTGAAGTTCAGAAAATAGGTTAGAAGAAGTGAAGATGGTATTGAATAGAGAGTTTGTGTATGCCCCTACGCGTCGCCGACGCGGTGAAATGAGGCTGCAATGTCCGGTGTGTTAGCACGTACAGCATTGTTTGTGTTGAGCTCGCCCGGATGGGAAACTAAATTAAATCTAGTGATATCGTAGATAGCCGGACTGTATGAAAGTAAGAAATAAGAATCAAAACCTTGAGCACGCGCACGAGTTCAGGAAGACCTGGGAATTTTGCAGAAGCGTAAGTGGGAAAGCTGTGTAGGACTGCACGAGCATGGTGGCCTACCTTCTCAGGTTATCGGGAATGTACAGCGGACGGAAGAAAAAGAGGGGGCGGACCAGGAAGCTAATAGGAAGGGGATCTTACGTGATATCGTTGAGCAGGTGCGTCGATGGCGCAGAATGATCACCTGTATCGTTCATGGCGGGCATAGATGAGGTCTGTAACGGAAAGTCAGTACATGCAAATTTATTTGGGTATAACACCCACCAATTGCAATTGACCCCGGAAGTGCAAAGTGAAGAACGAAGGATACTGGGATAAACGCAACGTCAGTAAATCCTCAACGCAACCCAAGGAGTTTGAACACTCACCAGTTACAAATTGAACCGAGAACAAAGAACGCCGGATATTGGGATGAATGCAACATCAGTAGATTATCATTTTAATCCGAGAAGTAGATCGGCCTGACCGTGCCGGTAGGTCGAAGCGCGCTCAAGCTGTTGAGCGTTGGCAGTATCGCCTGGATAGATAAGCGCTCATAAAACCAAGAACACTACATGGGATTATTGAATCATCGCTGAGGATCCTCCCTGATCACTCACTTGTTTCGAACGTCCGGTTCTTTCAGCTGGGAGTAGTCAATTTTGGAATGGGAACCTGGGGGAAAATGAGCCAAGAGCGTAAAAAGAAATGTAGAAAACATCCCGTTACGCTGTGCATAGCACCTCGAGCTGTTCGGAACCGAAGGGCAAAGAGACGAAGAAGATACATCACTCACCCTCCATGAGTAATTTGATGAAAACATCGGCCGCTCGTGGATTCGTTACGCGCTAGGAGGTGTCTATGTTAGTTACAGAGGCAATTGAGGAATGATTCAGAGTAGAGGACGCACGGTGCGGAGGACCTAAGTGATACGGGGGGAAGATGATGGGGGTGAGAATGAGTGAAAGACGGCGACGGAGAACCTTCCTTTGAACGGAAATTGAGCGCTGATCGGCGAGGTTGAAATAAATTGTGGAGCGGCCAGTTCCGTGGACCGAAGCTAAATTCTGATGCACTGGAGAACCCCGAAAATTAAACGGGAAATTGCATGCACATACGGGAAGCGCCGGCAGAGAGTGGGAAAAATGGAAGGTTGTAAACAGGTGCAATGTGATACGAGGCATCTGCTTAATACATGAGGTATGTTACTGACATCACATTTTCGCTTTCTCTTTACCATGTTCAAATTCTCCTGGCTGCCAAGGGCTTTCAAGGACTTATGAGATCACCATGGATGCTGATGTCGTCCGATGGCAGCTGGCTCCCTTCTATGCCCAGCCAAGGTGGGCTTTCATCGCGTGTGGCACTTTCATCCTATTTTCCATTGTTCTTGGCCTGTAAACGCCTCGAGTGACGCGTGCTGGTGTGAGGGGACTGTTTTTGGCACGTCTCTTGCCATGCACCATTGTAGAACCTGAGTGACGAGGCGGAGTGGAAATCAAGCAGTATTAATGCAGTCAAATGTTGGCTTTCCCACGCCTGGGCCACCACGCCATCCACAGGATACACAGATTCCGGACATTACAGACCAGTTTTTAACTCCAAAATGGCATTTATTAACATAGCAATTTAAATAACCCCTGCGGCTCTGCGCAATGCAAAAAAGCCGCACGCGGCTCGTGCGGCTTTTGCGCAAGCTCTCTAGTAAATCCTTTTTTGTTTTTGAGATAAATTGCCGTGCACAAGACTTAAAAGTAGATCGTGTGTGCCATAATTCGCCGACCTACAATCAATCTGCCGCGCGTCGGCTGTCATGATGGGCTGACACTGAGCGGGAAGTGGCGGTGGGAGCCTGCCAGACATCAGTGATGACATCACGGCATCAGGAAGGTCTTGGGCCCTAACAAGAGCACCAAACATTATTACAGCCGATGTCAGTACTGAGGGTGCAGATCAAAAAATTTCTGTTTTGGGATGATTCCAAAGAATTCCCTATATCTCTGTCAGTTCTTCACTGATTCACATAAAAACTAAATGGATCTACTCTGCTAATTCATGCACAATTTGTGACAGAGAGGAACTTGCGAAAATATCACGTATTAAGTAATTTCTGTTTTGGGGCTGTTTTTGCACTGAATACCATCTAGCATGGTGAGAACATTTCCCAGTGACCTAGAATTTTGGGAGGGACAATGTGTATATGTTATGAAACAAGTGATAGAGCCAGAACTATATGAAATGTCCAGATGAATGAGATCTTGGCAATATCTCTGAAAGCCAAAAACTGCCAAATGTTTTCACTGGAGCTA
>JARJLF010002955.1:0-25424 GCA_029378395.1 Mycena leptocephala
GGAGCACCAATCAACACATCAATTTCAGCAACATTAAGTAAAGCAAAACCATAGTGATAGAGATCTGTATAGAAATTTGTTCAAGAATGCTAAGATGGATACTGCGAGCCTCAACATATTCTGATTTGAGCTTGTGGATTTCTGCCTGACAGTTCATGAGGTCATAGTGAAGGTTCCATGGGACATGCCACAAAGAGCTAAGAGATCTCTTGCCCTGATGCAGAGAGACATGGCTTTTGTGTAGTTCCCCAATGTATAGCAGCAAATAGCCTCAATATTTAGTGCATGTGCTTCTCTGTATAAATCTGCAGAAATGATGGCCAGTCTCTGGGCCTCAATTGCATGCACCTGAGCTGCAGAGTAATGACCAAGGGACCATTTAAGCCATGCAAGGTCCCACAATCCTAGGAATGCATTTTGGTCTTCCCAGCTGAAAGAGCTACAGATATAGTGGTTCCACAAATTTTTCAGCAGAGGATATATCACCTGTTTCCCGATAACAGTTTGACAAGATAGTATAGAATCTGCCTGTGTGAACTCAGGTTAGTCTCAACAGACCAGAATCATCAGAGAGCATACATTTAAGATCTGGGTCATCAAATTCTTTGAAGTGTTCCAGGGCATTGGACACAGTACATCCAGATTGGAATTGGAATGAAGGACCCGTGAGTTAGCACTCTGTAATAAAGTAGGCTTCCAGGTGATGGTCATGAGGGTATGGGAGGACATTGGAATCTGTTGCATGAGAGAAATAGCTCCTTGCCCATGATTCTGCTGAATCTATTCAGATTGCATACACAGTAAATGCTATTCACTAGGTCTGGATGACCCTGTTGCAACCCATTCTGAAGGACATTTTGTATGTTTGAGTAGTTTGATGATACTCGACAACTGTGCTAGAACTGATTGAGTTCCCGGTATTCCATAAACTCAAGTAATTCCTGGAAATGTTTGAGAAGAGGTGAATGAGGTGATCTCCAGGTGGCTGATCTTCTGCATATACTCTCTGATAGGTACCAATGCTTTCAGCCGCTTGTGTTCATCACTGTAGGCCAAGCTGGTACGAATCAATGCTGCTTTGCAACCCAGGATATTATCAATTGGGAGCTTGCTCTGCACAAGCTCAACATCTGAAAGCCATCAGGGGAGCATTGACAGGAGGCTCAGGAGATCTTTTGAATGGGGATTGAGTCTAGGACTTGACAAGGACAGTGAAATTGACAAGTCCAAGTTGGATGTTCTGTCATATCCATCTGAGATCAAGGATGTTTTCTCCTCCTCCCAGTGGGATAATACATGGGAGCAGCCCTCAGAGTCAACCAAATGAGCTATGAGACTGATTGCAAGGGGCATATTGTCTGTCAGGAGAGGACCTTGTCAACCTCTTTGGATCATGTGTGTTGTCTGCAATATCTATAAATGTTTGTCGTGCTGCAGCTTGTTCCAAGGGCTTCAACAGTGGCAGAAATGGATGAGTCCATGCCACTTTAGCTGGTCTTTCTGCTCCTCGCATTGTAATCTGAACATCATAAGTTGAAAGCAGGTGAAAAACCTTTGAGACCTACCACAATGCAAGATGATCCACACCTGTGAGCAGTGACAGAAATTCCTCTATTTTGCCTCGAGACTCACTGGCTCCCACAATGTCTCAAGATTATCCAGAATCAGGAGACTGTCTGAGCTGCTGGAGAAGTATTGGATGACTGGGTGTGTAAGGTTTTTCCTGGCTTCAGTCCAACATGGGCTCCTATGAGAGCAGCAAGTTCCACTTGGGTTGCTGCAATCACAAGCAAAAGAACCGATGCTGATTATATCTCTCAGTAATTTCTGTATGATGGATGACAGCTCTTGCAAGACTGGTCTTTCCCATTCCACCTGCACCCAAAATGGCAATCCTGGGTGTTCCTTGACTGAAAAGTTGAAGAATGTTTGATAGCTCTGAGTCTCGTCCATGGAATATCTTGGGCTGTGATGGCAAGCATGGAGATTGAGTTGGAGCTTGAATATATGTCAGATACAAAAGATATAATGGAAAGTGACTGGAAACTGCCTGTTATGAGATCCGAATAAAGCCTGCTGATCTGTGCAACATTTTATTAGTTGATTCTCAGGACTGGAATTTCCATACAGAGGATGCTCCATCTGAACTGGTTGTGTCCGACAGAGCTTCAATCATGTCAAGCACTTCTTTGTGTTCGCTTTTCTGCATCTTCTTGCATCTGTGTAATGTCCTTCATGTGAACCATTGGGACCTACATATCAATCCTTCAATGAGTTGAATCACCAAACAGATGCACACCTGAAAAATCTCAAGTCCTTGTTGCAATCCTGCCTTGCAATCCTTGAGCAGTGCGCTCATCTCACCTTGACGGAAAAAATTCTTGAGCTTGCTGCTATTCTGTGAGTTTCAACAAATGTGTGGATTTTATGGAGGGTCCTGACAACAGTTGTCAATATGAGGGGAGTTTTTTTTCCAAGTGAGCAACATACTCTGTGAACTTTCCAATGTGAGTCAACACACTTGGTGGCATTCTCCTCCAGTGTCGGATTGATGTGAACCATCAGAATTGCATTAGCAACTATAAGTTTGTTCCAGTAATTGGGTACAGTCATTCTTATTTTGTCTAACAGTCTGTCATGTCGATTGAGATTCATGGCATGGTTGTGGCAGACTCAATTGTAATTTACCTGCATATTCTTCAAGAGAGACTGACTTGTATTCGAGATAGCTTCCATGAAGGGGATCTTCAGACTACTGGCAAGGATTCCCGCAGTATTTGCACTGAGTGTCAAACATGTTGTAATGTTGTCCAGTCGAATCTGATTGACAGTGAATTGGGGGGCATCTTTGTGGTGGATTATGGGGTACGAGACATGTAGGTATTTTCCTGTGTGTGCTAATACCGTGATATCTTCCTATGCACTGCCAATGCACACGATGGTCTAAGCTCGGTACAAATGCATGGGGTAAATGGGCATAGCATTTAAATGTATGCACATAGCAAAACCAAATCTGAAACAGATTTACATGAGTCAAATCAAGTAGAGGTGATACTTGGGTGATACATGCATAAGAACGACACAGCGCACTTAGATCAACAAGTAACCAACAGGCATTGAGCACCAGATAGGTTCAAGCACACTTGAATTGATGCCTAGACTGTAGGTTACAGTGAATTTTGCTAGAAATAATGCAAGTCAGACCGGTGTAGAGCCAGACAAATCGAGATAATGCAAGGGAGGACGCTGCCGCTATACACAGGGACAACTCAAAAGGGTTTACTCTCAAAATGCCTCTCTGTAAAAAGTCGATGACTTTGATGCAATGCAGAAAAAAATGGAGAGGCGGGGATCAAGCACCGCCTTAATTACTGCACCATCGTGCGCAATTCCGGAAACAATGTTTTCCTGCAGCAACTGTCCCCAAAATGATATCAACTATCAGATTCACAGATGGAGTTGAAGAACATCAAGTGCACCTGATGCGCGATTCACAAATATCGAGCGTGGATCGTGATGTCCTCGGTGCAGTTCGGGTGCTAGTCCTACTCCTAGTCCTAGTCGAGGTTAAATGTATAATCGCTGTTACATTGTCAATTGAACACCGATCCAGGCCCACGTCGGGTCTTGCGACGTGTGTACGGGTTTTTTGGGACGTATGTACTGTTGGAGATTGGCAATCTAGCACAAGCCCGAGAGATGGCCGAGGTGTTGACTAAATGCTGACTGATATGGAATCGGAGGGAACATACAGGAAAATAGGATTTTAGTAAATACAGTACCTACAGTAGAGCTCCTCATGAGCTTGTAACCAATGGCCTAACAGCCAGAGAGTGATATCTCACTTGGTTCACGAGAGATAAAATCAACATGTACGGGTTTACGGGTTTATGCAGCTTTTACGGCAGGAGTGAGACCAGAAAAGAAGTCCATGACGGATCCGACCGCCGCGGCCGGGGTGAGTCAAGCAACTCGGTGGGCACCGGGGTCCGGGATATCGATCTTGGATTCCGAGTCGGCACGGTACAGACTTGGACTTACGATGTATCCAATGTCAATGCTTTTGGGGTTGGACAAGCAAGTCGCGAGATGATGCATATGCGGGGAGAAGAGCCACGGAACAGACAGACACAGACACTCGGACTTGGCTCACTTGAGAACGCAATCCGAGGTCCATCGGTACGGCAACTTGATTCAGAGCGAGACAGATATTGAAAACAGTTTCCCAGGTTCGGGTGCGGAGCCGCCCTAATTAAACCCAAAGGAACTCGACGGCCGTGTTTACGAGAGGGGATGCGGCATCGGGCATTATGCAGGGACCGTCGAGTTGACTGTCAAGTAGACGCTCGAGTACCGCTGGCGAGGCAATGACATTTGATTTGGAATCATAGCTGGGTGCTTGGATGCGAAGAATTCGCCCCTATGTAGGTCTGTACGGCGTAGTCTTAAGATCGACGGGCAAAGTTCAACAGGCCGAGGAATTAAACGGAGCAATCTAGGAATGCACGACCCTGGCTCGATGTAAGTACTTAGCGAGATTGATGCCTCCTTCCAATAACGACTCCGCTTGGATCCATGGAGAGATATGGGATCAGGATCCCGGCATTGATTATACACGTGCGGAGTTTAGGATGGCGGAAGTGAAGGGATAAGGGCTGGGCATAAAGCAAGACTCGCATAGAGACTCGGAAAGAGTTGGAGAGAGACAGACTGGATGGACTTGGATGAGCTCAAGGCGAAAGTAAATTAATAATGACGGATCTTGAGGAGGGGTGGGTTACGGGAGGTTATGAGAGGAGTGGGGTGGGATGCCGCAAAACTTGCAATTATTGGAGAAGTTGTGGAGCCACTACTCTTTGTTCAACTATTTCGCCACTGGGCATACGTATCGCGGAGTTAATAGTACCCCTGCAGAGGGGAGAAATCGATTGGCAAGGCGATTCCGGCATTTATTGTGTGTCCGGAGTGACCAGCGCGAGTTGGGTGAGACTTGAGGAATGCAGGGCTCCAGAGTAAGACGGCGAAAGATGGCACAAAGACGTGTTCAGTTCTAGAAAGTTGACAGAAAAAACCAAGTAGCGGACACTGCAAGGAGATTAACGCGGTTGTGATGCGCATGTGAAACTCAGCCACAAGAAAAGAACCCATCACCGTGGCTGTGAAATCGTGGAAAAAGCCGACGCCCTTTTGGTCAGTCCGATCGGCGATGTCCTGATCGTCCACCATGCCAGTCCATCGCTCTGCTAGCGCTGCTCGCCGCACCTTCACGAATAGCCGCCGCTCTGTAGCTACGGCAGGATCCCCCTCGGAACCGACTGGATGCAATTGATTTGTGTTTTTGGTCGCTTCACTTCAATTTCACTTTCCTTCACAAATTCACCCTCCCTGCCCCAACTCGCGCCAACACAGCATCTACGGCGAACCCCTCTATGCCCCCCTGGTTCTGCTGTTGAGACCCTTCATGCCAAATGTCATTCGAGAAGGCACACCCTCCTATCTTCTGCTGCTACAGTATTCCTCCCTCTGCCGTGCCCGCCACCGACCCGACCCCCCGGCTATCTGCAACGGTCATGGTCACTGTGCATGTTGTTGCCTTACGCCATCGCCGCGCAAATCTTGACGGGTTTGTCATCTCCCTTCCTCCTTCTCCCCTTCCTTCCCTGTCTCGCTTCCCTTGTCGTACTCTTATTGATACTCATATACTCGTTGACGTATAGCCGTGATGCCACCCGCCTCCCCGTCGATGTGCGCGCGCCCCTCTTCCCCGTCGACCTCGAAGCAGACGCAGACGCAGACAAAGACACAGTCGCGGTTAACCTAGACGTGCGGATCGCGGGTGACGTGAAGCTTGGGCTTACGCTCGGCTCTCATTCGTCCGAGTCCAGCGCGTCGGCGTCGAGCTCGAGCTTGTCCGCGAGTTCGTCTGCAAGCTCGGTAGCCTCAAGCTCGAGTGCCTCAGCCTCAAGCTCAGCCTTCTCGAGCTCGAGCGCCTCCATCACGTCAAGCTCGAGCTCGGGCTCCTCTAGCTCAGCCTCGAGTTCGTCCGCGAGTTCGTCCACGTCAGCGTCAGTTTCCTCGCGCTCGAGGAGCATGTCCGGATTCGCCTCCCACTCCACCTGCCAGTCTCAGTCTGCCTCCGCCTCTGTGTCCCTTTCTCCTCCTGCCCACGTAGTAACTGACACCTGTATAGCTCTGCTTCCCAGTCCCCCGCCTCCGTGTACGTCCTCTTCACCTAATCTCAGTATCAATGCACAATCTTAATGAATCTCGACTACAGCTCCGCCTCCCAATCGGCCTCGCAAATCCCAGTCGCAATCGGCTTCACAATCCCAATCTGCGTCTCAATCTCAATCCAATGCAGTCGCAATCTGTCTCGTACGTCTATCTCTTTGCATTCTTTATGCTTTGCCTGCGTTACCCCCATTACCCCTATCCTCATCCGGGTCGCTTCACGTCTTTTTCTTTCTTTCTATTACTCTGGCGTGCGTCGTGCAGAGAGGTGTGCGGGGGTGCGGAGATGCGGAGGCGTGTGCGTGCAAAGAGGTGTGCGGAGGTGTGTGGCGAGCGAGGCCAGGGACGTGGGCGCTGTCGCGAGCGAGGCTGAGCATGACTGCGAGCACGAGCCCAGGCTTTCTTCGTAGCATGTGGCTTGAGCCCGAGCCCGAGCCCGCGTTATTGGCGGTGGCCTGGGTCGCTGTCGTGCGGCGTGTGTTCATTCGACGGTGTGGCTTTGTCTTTTTGAGGCGAAGCTCCTTTCTTTCGAGGCTTTTTGTGTACAGGCGTACCTGCTGCTTGTTTTTTAAAAAATGCTGGAGCCGGGGCACGTTCTTGCGTTCTGCATGGGCTTGTGCTTGTACTTTGGCTTGTCAGTATGCGTGCTCGAGCAGGGCCGGGTATGCAACGAGTGTGCGCGGAGCCCGAGCCCGAGCACAAGTGGCCGCGTCGGCTGGGTAGGCTCGAGCCTGAGTCAGAGCTTTCTTCGTCACGTAGACGTGCACGAGTACACCTCCTCGGGGTCGGCGTCGTGCGTTCACTCGACGCACATGCGTGTCTTTGTCTTTCGGGGCGGAGATTCTTTCTTTCGAGGTTTCTGGCTGTGGCGTATGGGCGTATGGGCACAGGTGCTTGTTTTCTTCTGCTTTTTTGGGGTTCCGCGGTCCGTGGGGCGCGGGTGTTCTTGCAGCGTGGGTGCGTCGGGTGCTCTGGGTGCGTGTCGGTGTGCGCGCGCGTTTGGCTTGCGGTGTGCGTGTGCGTGCGTTTGGATGCTTGTGGGCACGGGTGCTTCGTCAGGTACTTGTGTTTGTACTTAGACGCTCTGGGTGCGGGGCGCGGTGCGTCACAGGCACCTTGGGAACGGGTGTGCGCCAAGTGTGGGGCTGTCGTGGGCTTGTGCGTAGACGTAGGCGTAGCCCCGGGCGTCGCGGGCTTTCGCTTGCGGGTTTGGCTCGTGCTTGAGCTTCGGGTGCGCGGGTGTGTACGTGTCGGATGCGGTGTTCCCGTGTACCAGAGTCCGAGCACCAGCCTGACCTGCGGATCGTCTAGCTAGGTCTGCGAGGATGGGACAGGACGCCCTTTCGCTTAAGGCACCGGTGCAGGCGGGTGTCGGGCGTCGGGCGTTAGGCATCTATCTGAGGCTCGAGGTGCAGCAAGTCGTCAATAAAATACACGTCTTTTCGAGGTTCTCGATGCGACTTTTTTTTTCGGGGCTCACGCTCGGCCTCGTTCCGTTCGAGCTCTCTGGCCCATTGGGTTCGAAGTGCGGTGCGCATCTGCGATGGGGGCCAGCGGCACTGCAAGGTGGATCTTTGGTGTCGTCCCACCGTGTCATTGTATTGGTGGTAGAGCAACGTGTCGGAGATCCCAATATCTGTGGTGAACCTTGACGTTGCGAGGGTCCGATTGCGGATTAATTCTCCTTGGCGCACTTGCTTGCTGTGCCCGTATCCGTTACCAGTACAGTACTCCTGCCCATGACCTTTGTTTCTCTCAGTAATAATTATCCATTGTTTTTCTTGGTGTCCATCGTAGTCTCTTATAGACAGACGCTACAACAAAAACAAACAAAAAATGTTATATACTTGCGCAGCTTTTCTTGTAAGCTTGCTGCTCGTTGTGGTAGCTTTAATCCCGCGCTCCATTTGAATGGAAAGTCGACAGTCCCTTCTTGCACATATTTATTCCACTTAGGAAAACCCTGCACGCCTGCAACTCAAAAATTATAGTAGGTCACTCGAGATTTTTCATCTCATTATGTTAAAAAGGCGAAGTCAACCCAACTTCGCTGTTAATTGAATCAAAACGATACTATTGAAGTGTTCAAATCGGGATGAATATTGGAGCGATGTTAAATATACAAGGAGGAAACCTGAATACATAAGCGGAAATGTGGCCACGAGTTCACGTGTATCTTGCAATAAATGACATGGGATTAGGCCTCTTCGAGGCGGTGGCTGAACCTTTCGAATTTTCTCATGTTCCCTACAAGTTGACTGAACACGTATGCAAGATTTTGGCATCCAACCTTTTTCTCCCTCCTCCCCACGTCGCTGTTTTTCTGGCCATCTTGGGTGCGTACTGTCACTGCAGCCAAATTTAGCTGGAAGGTTGTCTAGTACTATATACGAGTCGGAGCCTGTAAAATACATGGTCAGCCCCATAAATGTCGGAGGCATGCCCCAGCATCCGGTGAATCTTTATTGAGTATGGTGAGGGAATTTTGCTTGCAGAGAGAGCCGAGTCGGACTTGCGGACACAACCAGTGACAACTGCAACCCAGAATCAAGGAGTAATTTTATTCGCAGCTCAGAATAAATCTCTGTCAGAGAAGTATTTGTGAACCCGGATATGTAAATGGGCATGGCGTGAACTGGAAAAAAAGTCAAGAGTGGGAAAGCAAGCAACAGCCAACAATTTCTAGAATAGGCTATCAAGTTTTGACAGTTCTGTGGCTGGTATTCTTTTTGAGAGGCAACCGAGGTAACAAATTGAAAGATGGTTGAACCCAAGATACGGAATTGGGAGAACAAAGCACAGGAAAAGAAAATGCTTCTGCGAATCAGCTGCAAGACATTTAAAGATTAAAAGGAGTGGACTTGGAGTGGAATTTGAAATCTGATATGTGACGGGTGCAGTAGTAGGAGCTTGAGAAGGATCAAGAGGAGCAAAAAAATTGATTCTAGCCAGGAAATTTGGTCAGTAGTCAAACACTGAGTGGAAAGTGCGAGACTGGAAGCAGGGAATAGATTCTAGGTCACAATATGCAGGAACCAGCTGCAGTATCTGTGAGCTTCTTCGGTTGCCTCGAGAGTCGACATTGATCGAGCCTACCAAAGAGACCTCAGACAGCTGGCACCAGAGATATCAGGAGCTGACTTGTGGAACTCAGTTCAAAAACACAGGAATCAATTGAATAGTTGAGTCGGGAAGAAACGAAGAACGAACAATGAATCCAACCTCCGCGGCTCACCGGCCCGGAGGCTTGCCGAACATTAAACAAAAATGACTAACTCAGCGGGATCATGAAGCAGAAATGACTAATACACAAAATTGAACTGAGAGGATCCATTGGCTTCTGTGAGTGAAATGAGGTGGAACACCGGCTTGAAAGTAGTAAACTGGGTGAACAAACATGTTCATATTTTTTTGAATGCAATTTTGTGTCTTACCACGTCCCTCCAGTTTTTCTTGCTGTGACCAATGTTGTATGACTAAATATTGTTTGTGCATGTTAGGAAAATGGATCGAAACCGAAGTTCCCCAGGGTAGCTAAACCTAAAGGTTCAGCCAATAAGATTTACGCGTGGAGACGTTCCGCACGCGCCAAAACGCGTGGGCAAGCATATCCACTCGACTTCTGTCCAATTATGACAGTCATCGAAGTCCTCCACAACACGCTTTCGGCGGCCTGCATTCAGCCACCATTTTTGAGAAATTTTGTGGGTTAGGTAAACTAAAGAAGCACTGCGTTCCCACCTTACGTAGACGCACCCCGGTGTACGTTGGACTACGTCTGTCTACATCAAGTCTACATGTGGCTACATGTGTTTGATCTTCGTCTACGTCCGGCTACATATGTGTACGCCTTGATGTCGGTGTACGTGCGGCTACGTCTGGCTACGCGGCGTAGACACGGTCCGTCTACCCGTCGGCTACGTATGTCTACGTGCGTCTATAGCGTAGACGCACGTAGACATACCTCGGTCAACTTCATAATGCTGTTCACTCCAATTCTGCATTGAGTTTATTTATCCAGTTCCGCAGAATTGGGTGAGGTATGTGTACATTTGTCTACAATGGTCTACGTGTGTCTACATCGGTCTATGTTGGTCTACGTGCGTGGACCGAGGTAGACCGATGTAGGCATATGGAGGCATATGTAGACGAGCCGTATCTACATGATGTAGACATACGTAGACAAAGGGGTTCGTCTACCCTTTGTCTACAGAGATAGACAGACCCTCTGTCTACAAGGGGTCGGAACGCAGTGAAGGCAGCACCACAAGAGGATCCCTCTTATGTTATAATTTTCGCTGGGCCTGTCCAACCAGCCTCAGCTAATGCCGGGTTCTAGGCAGCGGGGCGAGCAGATGGCAAGAAGGATGGCACCCATCACTGGTGGTTCCGCGGGTTTGGTCCAGTTTGATGCCAAATTTTCCCGAACCTCGGGTTGGCCCTCGGGTTTGGTTCAGCAAAATTCTTGAACCTTGGCCTGAACCTCAGGTTCAGGTTTGGCAAGGTTCAATTCAGGTTCAGAGGCGGTTTGGACGGATTTGAGCCGATTTTTCCCTCCCACGGTCCTAATCACTTGAAAAAATCTTTGCAGCACGAGTTTATAACAGAGAAACCCACCCAAATATAACACTTTCCTAAGTAGTGCTGGCCACTTTTGACATTTTATGGGTACTGTAACCATGATATTCGGGTCCTTCGTACCTGTTGAAATTACCCAGATATTATGGCAACACGTCAGTCGCACTTGAACTTAGACCTCCAGACTGAACATTTTCTTCGGAAATAAAATTTAAAAAAAATGCACAAATACTATCAAACTTGAAGATCAAATGGTGGTTAAAACAGTGTTTTTCTCTGCAACTGCGCTACTCCAACTGAGAGGTTCGAACTGGTTCACACTGGTTCAGCAAGGTTTACAGAATTCTGAAAAATTCCTGAAAAATTTTGAACCTTGAACTGAACCTTGGGTTCAGTTCAGTGAAGCTCACAGCCACTGAACTGGACTTTTGGTCTGGTCCTGGTTTGGTTCAGGTTTGCCAGCAGTTCAGAACCTGATCGCGACAACACTACCTTTCAGACAGGGATTACAGAACTACGTGTTCCTGGGGTTTCAGAATGCATGAGAACACGTGTTTAAATCTAGGAGAGGAGCCAGTCGTTCTGGCCTGTAGCAGTGTCACGTAGACATTGAAGTCGGTGCTGGAAAAAAGCAGTGGTTGTGGGCCTCATGTTTCGGCAGCGCTCTCGCGAGGCCATCAGAAAAGACGTGCTTTGGCCATTAGGATCATGCGAGGAAGGATGCTTGCATTGGCAGGCTGCTCCGAGTGCTGAATTGTTTTTGGGTGTCCCTGAATTTCCGGCGGGCAGGTTTCTCGGCCCACTCATATATTTTTCGGTTGCATAGAGATCTTTTGCCTCAGCGGGTATATCAAGGCAGTTCAGTTCAATGTCATGTCGAACTCAGTCTAAGGACTGCATATCCCAGGAAGAATAACAAGAGTTTTAGAGCTGATTTGCTGCCAGTGACACATTGTACAAAGCTTGATCCTCATAAATTGAATGTTGGCAGGCGAAATACAAGAAGGACAAGCAATGCGAAAGGAAGCGAGGAAGCCAACATGCACCGACTGACCACCTGATCACATATCTGGGGAATAAAAGGCGCACAGAAGCACGAAAGTCCATTGACAGTCCCTTACCACGATGAATTCACTCATCTCTACTATCATGTTCGCTGTAGCTTCCATCCCCCCCTCATCACTGCCCATGACTGCCGCCCTGCAATCTATTACTGTAGCAACACGCTCCTCGATAAGCTCGAGTCCACCATGCTTCCCCCAGTTTCTACTGCTCTGCATGCCTCAGTCTTTGCTCATGTTCATTGACCTTATGTACTAATTGATGTTCAGAACACCAATATAATACGCCCCAAATACCAATGTAGCCTAAAATTGGGTAATTTGGTGCTAAATTCTTTTGAAGGTCGCAAAAAAGCCAACAACCCTAACACAACAAATTTGGCTGAATTGGACCTTTTTTCAGACCAATCTGGCCTTATTCCCAAAGGTCTTTCCTGATGAACCTGAGGCTTGAACACCCGGTTTGGTTCAACATTTGGGGTGCAAGGGTCAAGATCTTGTTAAAATTCTAAATATTACAGATACTAATGAAACAACTTGATCATTTTTTTGGCAGTCATGCCGGGCTCAGGGCATTTTGTTTCAACTGTTCTCCTCTTAAGTTGAAATTAAATCCAAGTGTCTTATTGAATAAATATGATCATTCATTTCAAACCAAACCACAGGACACATATAGCAAGTCAGTAACCATAAATAACAACATAGAAAATTGCCAACCAAAACATACAATTTCTGAACACCTCAGGCCACAATCAAACCAAGCTCTTCTCCTCACCCATGTCCATCTTATCCAGATCTTCAATGTCAGACAGATCATCCTCAAGTTCCTCCACAGTTCCAGCCGGTGCATTGAGCTCTGCCAGATGAGCCAAGTTGTTTCTGTGTTGCTCTAGCACGTCTTTGCTGATACTGCCAACCCTTTCATTAATATGCTGAACTTGTTTGGCCTGTGAGGAGCGTTCAAACAGGGATCTTGCTCCATCCCAGAAATCCACTGCCTTGAGCAGGTCACCATGCCCCATAGAAATGTCTCCGAGTCGAAGCATGCATTCACCTCTGCTGCGATGGACATCCATCTGGATAAATCCCTCCAGAGCAACTGTGAACAAATTGGTGGCTGTATGCTCATCATTCTGGTAGAGGAAGATATCTCCTAAGGATTGGAGTGCCTTGAAGATTCCAAGCTTCTCTTTTCTTTTGAGAGAATTCACAAGATAAACAACTGTCCAGCTGGACATCCCATCCACATCACCCCAGCAACTGGCATCACCAAGCTGCTCCAGACAAAATGTTTGGATTTGGGAGTATTCCAAAGTAATTTCAAAGCACTTTTTCAAAACAGTCTTGGCTGCCAGTGAATTTCTGTCCCTTAGGTAGAGATCTGCAACAATAATATCACACATTGTCGCTCCCTTGACATCACCCACAGTGTCTAACATTTCTCTGGCTCTGTCCCAATTCCTCTGCACATCATTCTTTGGAGCACCAATCAACACATCAATTTCAACAACATTAAGTAAAGCATAACCATACATGTAAGGATCCTGTGTAGTGGTTCCTTCAAGGATCCTAGTATGGATACTGCGAGCCTGAACATATTCTGATTTATCCCTGTGGATTTCTGCCTGAGTGGTCATGATCTCATAATCTAAGGTTCCATGGGACATGCCACAAAGTCCCAAGAGGTCTCTTGCTCGACTGGAGAGAGACATGGCTTTTGTGTAGTTCCCCAATGGAAAGCAGCAAATAGCCTCAATATTGAGTGCCTGTGCTTCTCTGTATAAATCTGCAGAAATTATGGCCAGTCTCCGGGCCTCTGTTGCATGCACTTGAGCTGTAGAATATTCACCAAGGTGCCATTCAACCCATGCAAGCTTGCACAACCCTTGGGAATGTCTTTTGGTGTTCCCAGTTGAAAGTGCTAAAGATGCAGCTGTTGCAGAAGATTTTTTGGCAGAGGATATATCACCCTTTATCTGATAATAAGTTATTAGGACACTATAGAATCTGCCTGGATAACTCAGATTAGTCCCAACAGACCAGCAATCATCAGAGAGCATACATTTAAGATCTGGATCAACAAATTCCTTGGAGTGTTCCAGGGCATTGGAAACCAGTGTATCTGGATTAGAAATTGAATGATAAACCCACGAGTTGAGCTGCTCAGTAATAAGGTATGCTTCGAGGCGGTGGTCACAAGGGTGGGGAAGGACAATATGAATCTGTTGAATCCAAGAAGGGCTCCTTGCCCATGACTCGGCTAAAGTTATTCAGATAGCATGCACAGTAAATGCTATTCACTAGGTCTGAATGACCCTGTTGCAACCCATTCTGAACAACATTTTGTATGTTTGAGTAGTTTGATAATACTCGAGCAACTGTGCTAGAATTGGATTGCTTTCCTCGTATTCCATGAAGAACTCAAGTAATTCCTGGAAATGATTGAGAAGAGGTTGAATGAGGTGATCTCCAGGTGGCTGGATCTTCTGCATATACTCTCTGATGGGTACCAATACTTTCAACCGCTTGTGTTCATCACTGTAGGCCAAGGCAGTACGAATTAAAGCTGCTTTGCAACCCAGGATATTATCAATTGGGAGCCTGCTCTGCACCAGCTCAACATCTGAAAGGCCACGGGAAGCATTGACAGGAGGCTCAGGAGATTTTTGAATGGGATTGAGTCTAGGACTTGACAAGGACATTGAAATGACAAGTCCAAGTTGGATGTTCTGTCATATCCATCTGAGATCAAGGATGTTTTCTCCTCCTCCCAGCGGGATAACACATGAAGCAACCCTCAGAGTCACCAAATGAGCTATGAGACTGATTGCAAGGGCATATTGTCTGTCAGCAAAGGACCTTGTCAACCTCGTTTGGATCATATGTGTTGTCCACAATATCTATAAATGTTTGTCGTGCTGCAGCTTGTTCCAAGGGCTTCAACAGTGGCAAAATGGTGAGTCCATGCCACTTTAGCTGGCCTTTCTGCTCCTCGCATTGTATCTAATTCTATCAGTTCAAAGCATTGTGAAGAATCCTTGAGACCTACCACCAATGCTAGATGATCACACTGTGAGCAAGGACAAAATTCCTCATATTGCCTCGTGACTGGCTGGCTCCCACAATGTCTCAAGATTGTCTAGAATCAGGAGACTGTCTGGCTGCTGGAGAAGTATTGGATGACTGGGTGTGTAAGGTCTCTTCTTGGCTTCAGTCCACATGGGCTCCTATAAGAGCAGCAAGCTCTACTTGGGTTGCTGCAGAATCACAAGCAATGAAGAACCGACACTGATTATATCTCTCAGTAATTTCTGTATGATGGAAAGCTCTTGCAAGACTGGTCTTCCCATTCCACCTGCACCCAAATGGCAATCCTGGGTGTTCCTTGACTGAAAGTTGAAGAATGCTTGATAGCTCTGAGTCTCGTCCATGGAATATCTTAGGTCTGATGGCAGCATGGAGATTGAGTTGCAGCTTGAATATGTGTCAGATACAAAAATATCATTGAAAGCTGCGGAAACTGGCCTGTTTGAGAGCCTGAATAAGCCCACTGATCTGTGCAAGATTTATCACTTGATTATCTCAGAAGAGTGAATTTCATACAGAGGATGCTCCATCTGAACTGGTTGTATCAGACAGAGCTCAATCATGTCAAGCACTTCTCTGTGTTGCTTTCTGCATCTACTTGCTCTGTGTAATGTCCTTCATATGATTGACCATTGGGACCTACATATGAAATGCTTCAATAAGTTGTTGAATCACCAAACAGATGACACACCTGAAAATTTCAAATCCTTGTTGCAATTCTGCCCTGCAATCCTTGAGCAGTGTGCTCATCTCGCCTTGATGGAAAAAATTCTTGATCTTGTTGCCATTCTGTTGAGCTTCAGTAAATGTGTGGATTTTGTAAAGGGTCCTGATAGCAGTGGTCAGTATCAAGGAGAGGTTTTTTTTTTCAAAGTCCAGCAACATACTCGGTGAATTTTCCAATATGCTTCAGTACACTTGGTGGCAATTCTCCACCTGTATCTGAGGTGATGTGAACCATCAGAATTGTATCAGCAATTCATAAGTTTGCTCCAATAATTGAGTACATTCATTCTTATTTTGTTTAACTGTCTGTCATACCTAACTGAGATTTATGGTTGTGGCAGACTCAATGGTAATTTACCTCCATATTTTTCAAGAGAGACTGAGTTGTATGGGAAATGGCCTCCAAGAAGGGGCTCTTCAGACTACCAACAAGGATTTCCAGAGTATTTGCAGTAATAGTCAAACATGTTGTAATGTTGTTGAGTCGAATTTGAGTGACGGTGGGTTGTGAGGGCATTTTTTGGGTGGATCATGGGGCTTGAGAGTTGCCATTATTTATTTTGTATGCCCATGAGAATTTCACTTTCATTGGCTACTGTTCATCTCCTGCACAGAAGATGTCATGCTCATGTCTGTTGTAGAACTTGACCACATCAAATGATACTCCTGAATGAGCAGCTCTATTGAGAGATCTGGGAAAAAAATCCCGGGCACCATCTGAGAAGCTTGTTCATTGATAGCGGGCTCAGCTATATTTGCCATGATACCATGATATCTTCCCATGTACTGCTCAATGGTCTAAGCAGGGCACAGATGCACAATGTCATGGACAGAGCATTTGCACCTAATAGCAGTACCGAGGGCACAGCCAAGAACTCTCCCATTTGGGATGTTTCTAGATCAGAAGTCCAGGACGAAATTAAACGGAAGAGTAGTATTATTATGATTGGTACTTTTGGCACCAGTCAAGTTCAGATTCTTGACACGTATATAAATCAACTGATGATAAATAGACCAGAAGCCTCTTCTGGTTGCATGACAGATGGCATTGAACTTTCTTTTCTATTCCGGGTATGTACATATTCGTAATTAATTTGTGCATAGGGCTCACAAATCCGGCTCTCTACTGATGTGGAACATGCCTTTTCTCGCGGTGGACTCACAGTGACAAAAATGCAACATTCTCTGTCTGATCCGATGATTATGGAAGGAGAGGGGGGGAGCTTGAGGTCGGAAAAAAACTTTTTGGCCTGATATCCGGATTTCGAAAGCTGACCCCTTTGTGCAGACTGATCGAGATGAAGTGTTTGGCCAGATAGCCTGAAGTAACAAGCTCGAGCATTGACATGGATGTGAGCACTGAGGGGAGTACTCAGTAAAGAGCCAGAGTCGATCGGTAAAACTCGGCTATCAATTCTTCGGTGATGGAGCCATTTGTGGTGCAACGGAACATTCCGAGTGTGCGCCATCAAGCGCATCGCTGACCATTCAACTTCATCAGTATCTTTCCAAGTATCTTGCTGTACATATGTGTACTGTGTATATCAGTCAACCAAGTAGGAAGGTACAGATTATTTTAACACAGCCATCCCGAGATATGTTGGTTAAATGCATACTGTAAGGTAGGCGACATCCGCATCCATCGAGTCACGTGAACGTGACTGATGCGTGACAGTAACGTGGGAAAGCGCGAAATCTCAATAAAAGTCGAATTTTTTTTCTAGTGTCTGTATAGCCTGAGACAAGATTGAAAAATATTGCTATCAGTGGAACACTGCTGAAGGCCTCAAAATACTGTGGAGGATGTCTCCTGGCTTGTATGGCAGGTACAGAGGTAAAAACCTTGATTGTCACCTTGTTGTTTTGTATTCAGAAAACCTTTCTGAATAAGAAATGTAAGAAACATGCAGTACTTTGTTTAAATACATCATTTGCAACACAGACTCTGACTTCAGAGACCTGATGCAAAACTATTAACTTAATGTTGACCTTTCACGGTAGATGGGAGCCGGTCTGTCTATGAAGCAACCCTGTTGATAAACAGACTCGTCTCTCATTTACAGGCTAGTTTTGAGCCTATTTTCAGGCTTTGGCTGGCAAAGTTTGTATTTCAATCCTTGCAGACTGTTTGGCAGCCTTAAACGAGTCAAATGCCCTGTTGGTCCACCAAGAGGAATGCGAAGGCAAAGCCAATCAAAGTGACACGTGATCGTGTAATTTCCTTTTTGGGAAGCACGAATTTTGGAAGATTTTCTACATTTCTATGCCAGTCCATTCGCTTTTGCATTTGGAGCACTTAGGTAAAAATCAATGAAAATGATTTATTGAGAGTAGATATTGGACATCTGAGACCACAGGATTGTTCCTTTGGTCAAACTAAGCCTTTCTGTGGTTTTACTTTTTGTCTGTACCCTGACGTCCCCGACTAGTATGGGCGGGAAGGCGGTGTCACACTCTGAATCACGTGACTCAATGGATGCGGATGTCACCTACCTTAACCTGGAACATTTTTATATATAGCGTGGAGGGCCCAATAATATAGTACGCAGGATCAGCTGATTCCAGCATAGCGAGAATTAACTCGAAAGTTATCAACGTGAAGTATTGCCCTTTTCTCCCCATTTATGGGAAAATTAAGCTACATTATCTCATTCATTCAAATAGAATCATGAATGAATGAAGCTACATTATCAGTGCCTTCAATGAACTTGAAGTGCCAAGCCTAATTACCCATTCATGTACGTAGATGTATGAGTTTTGGCCTATGATAAATCGCCGTTGGTTCAGGCAAGATTTACTTCTAATCTGTTTGCTCGGAGATGATACAGTGCAAATGGAGTAAATGGGGGAAAAAATAGAAGATGGATGGGTGTTTTGACTTGTATGAGTGCAAGCGCGAGCTGGCCCAGCTTAGAGCTACTGAGTGGGAGGGCGGATCTGGCGGGGTCCATTACAGCCGACTTTGATAGTCGTTGATAAGCAGTGAATGAACACACCTATGAAAATGCTATATTTTTCGCTTTTCAAATGTGTAGTTCATTCCTATTGTATCATTTACTAGAGGCAGTACTAAGAACCCGAAGTAGCTGGCCTGTGGCCAGCATCACAAGAGCAACGGGACAACACCCTGGTGGAAGCCAGAGGTGTTTCTGACATGTTCTCGCTCTGAAACGTGTAGGAGATTGTGTAGCCCAACTAAACCAGAGGGTATTTCGTTGGTACTGGTAGTTTCGGAGTTTCAATACCGAAACATCGAGGACCAGAGCGGCAAGCAACTATGTGGTTATCTATTTGGGAGTATCGACGTGTTCGCGTCGATCCAGGTGACGTGAAAGGCACCAGAGGTGGTGTTTCGGTTGTAGCCGAAGCATCGGTTACTCGGCAACGGACATCATAGTGGGATAGTAAGCGAAGGGGACCCATGATCGTCGATCCCGGAGTTCCCAGGACTTCCCCTTTGGGTGATAGGAGTGTTCTGGAGTATCCATCCTGAATCCACACTCGAAGTGGGGTATCGTTCGAAGCCTACATGGCTTGAGACTCTAGTTTCCATGAAGACCTTCGAGGGATACTCCCAAAAAGCAAGTTACATTGCAAAGGGATTACATGGTGGTTGATGCCTAAGCTGCCATCAATCCACCATGTGCAGAATCTTACCAAGGAGCGGTCGGAATATACCCAGAATGGCATGCTCAGTGCCCCGACCAATAGGACTCATTATATTTTAATTGCCAAGACGGATACACGGACTGCGAGGCGGATAAACGGACCTTTTACTTAATTCTTTCATTGTCATAGTCATATTCTGGATTGTATAAGTAGCTAGAGGTGTTTCTAGGGTCGAGGATGGAGTTTCCCCCAACTAGTGAGCCCAGCTTACGCCCAAGGGAAACTTTTAGTCGATCTTCGGACACCTACCAACATCAGTTTGTAGGAGTTGGAATATCACCATTGTTGGATTGGATAAAACGTCTGAGCGTGGCTCTTGAATTGTATTGAATCGCCGGCCTTGGGTCTTGAATCGTTGGAATCATATAGAATCGCCGGCCTTGGGTCTTGAATCGTATAGAATCGCCGGTCTTGGACCTTGAATCGTTGGGAACTGGGTTGGGAATCGTTTGGAATCGTCTGTTTTGTTGTTTTGTTGTCTGGAACCACCACCATCTTTGTTAAACTTTGCGGAACTTTCAGTTTCGCTTTGGAATATTGGTGAACCTCACGGTTCCCTTCATTCCAATAAACTCTATCTGTGTTGTTTGCGTTGGAAACTTCAGAATCCTTTTGGATCCTTAGTTTCCATCGTCATAGTCGGTCATAACCGACTCAGGTCTTGGTGTCCGAAACAGATATCCTTTGGGATCTCTTAGTTTCGTACATAACAAATGCTTGCTACGTCTTACAACGACTTCTTGAATTAAACTTTCTCCCGATCAACCTTTACAAGGTTCTGAATCAGGACTGACACTCGTCTGGTACCTCTGGAACGAATGTTACACCACAGTTGCTGCATACTATTGGTTGTTTGGGATTAGATTCGTCTGTTCCATCCGATTCTTTGGTTGTAGTATTTTGTTTTGGCTGTTTCTGTTAGTTTCCATCCTAGGTTCGGAGCTCACTTATCATCGTCAACAATAAAGATCCCATCAGTTCGGGAATCTTTTTAATGGGATCGAGTTTTACCAATCGACTCTCCCAGTACTCTCCCCTCCTCAGTAAACAAGTTCGGATTTGTGACAGTCACATCACATGATCTTTTCCTGGACAGAATGCCCGCAAAAAATTGAATGGGGATGATTGCACAAAATTGTAGGAATCCAAAACCTTCTATTTTATGTTTAGAAACATCCCTTCTACTCAGATTGTGTTCATTTAACAGCCCAGGAGAGCTCTGGGCTGAACTTCCTCCAAACAAGTATCAACATCAGTAAAACTACACTTTCGTCTTTGACGTCTTTGGCGTCTTTATCAAGACGTGAAAGACGTATTTTCTGCCAAGATGTCACGTCTTTCCAAACTAGATTCACTTTTCTTAGGAAAGACTCGCGTCTTGGGAAAGCTGCCCAAGACGACGAGAGTTTTGACCAAGATCTGCTCAAAAGACGTTTGATACCTCACAAAGCTTCGCAAAGATACGTTTGAAGACAATATATTAAAGCATATAGGTGATACATTCGATGTACGGGAACACGACGTAGGGTGGCACAGAGAAACTGGAATTATATTCATCCAAACGGATTACTGCAGAGGAATCATCGTTATCTTGTTCTCACACACAGAACAACCATAGTACGCACCAACGAAGGCAAATAAAAGGCACCTGATGAGTGCTATGACATGGTACGAGAGGCTCGAAGTCGAAACAGGTGGCCGCTACTTGAAGGAAACAAAGATACAAGTCAGCGTGGGAATGGAATAGTATGGATACGTACCTTGTGCCACGGTCAACGTCATTGGGACACTAAGAGACCAAGAGAACACGAGTTTGGCTATTTGATGGTTTCGAGAGGCTCTGAGGGGGATCTCGAGGTATAGTGTTGTGCAGTTGACAGGATACAGTAGTGCCTTGAAGCTTGAAGGCTTGAGCTTGCATAGTTTTGTAGTTAAAGTTGGTTTTGAAGACAACTTGAAGGGCTTTGAACTTGAGGGATCTTGAAGCTTGAGGGCTTGAGCTTGGAGGTCCTCGCGTTCAGCTTGCCATGACAAGCAGCCAATAGCCGACATTGAGTAAGCGTGACTGAGACAGGCACGTCATCCCGACAACATCCAAGAGTGGTGAAGGACCACCGAGAGACAACAGAACGTGGGACGGGCCCGATGGCGAGGACCAGGGGGAGTAGAGGCAGGGGAGAGCACGAGAGCGGTGTGAGGGATGAGGGGAAAAGACAAGGTGCGAGTGATCGTTGATCAACATCCATCAAACATCACATGGGTTACGCACGGGCCAGCGGAGTTTGAATGACTTGTCAGATTTCACCGCATCTTGATTTTGGCCAAACTCGCAAACTTCCGCTTGCCCCGCGTTGAATTCCCCCGGTGTGTGATTCAAAAAGACCCTGAAAAAACTTTAGCATACCTTTTCCGGCCTCCTTGGCACGACAAAGGACGTCCCGATTGAGATTTCTTTTTGGCCCACTGATCTTGACTACTTCTCCCGTGCACTTGAGGGGAATTGCTAATTACGCATCAACTTAGATCATGCCCGTGAAATGACAATTTCCATCCTTCATATGCGAGATCTCAGCTCTTTAGATACCTAATATGTACACAACATGCCCAAAGATGCAAGACGAGAGGTTAAAGATCCAAGACATCCAAAGATGCCCTTTCCAAGACAGAAGATGTTTTCTACAAGACAAAGATGCCGAAAGATGACCTCTAAAGATGTAAGATGCGAAAGACGAATGTGTAGTTTTACTGATGAACAGAAGTCGTTCTGGAGTGCGGGATTGTGAGATGGCACACAGTCTTAAGAGGCCAAAGCCTTCTATCTCATGTTTAAAAACATCCCTTCTACTCAGATTAGATTCATTTAACAGCCCAGAGAGTCTGGACTCTTTGGACCAGAGCTTGACCTAATAACAAATATCGACAAAAGTCGTTCTGGAGTGCAGGATTGTGAGTCCTGGCACAAATTCCTAGGAGGCCAAAACCCTCCATTTGTGTGTAGAAACATTCCTCCTGTTCAGATTAGATTCATTTAACAGCCCATGATAATTCCGGGCCATTCTGTCTGTCGAGGAACTCAAATCTAGTGCTGCATTCCAGCATTTCAAATACAAAGGTAGTAAAGTGCAATAGTCAACTCATCCACTATCTTGTTCAGTATGGCGGTCAATCTGCACATTTAATATTTACGAGAATATATCGTGTTTACATGAATTTTTCGGGCCATTTGAGTCAACAGAAATACCTTTAGGGACACCAATGTTTCCATCCTGTTCACACACACAATTCAATTTTTCTCCCACTTCATGGCAGACAACATATTTTTGAGGCTCTTGATTGAATATATATTCTAACCTTGAGAGAAAATTTCAATTTTTTAAAACAATCAACAAATTTATTTTTCTGTTGCATTGCACATTTTTTCCGTCAACATCATCTGGCGCAATTCCATGCGGGTTCCTCCGGTGTGCCCTGGTTTCGTTTTCTTCTTTGTCCTTTTCAGCGGAAGCTGCGCCGGCAGCATCGCCAGGAGCTGCACCAGTGCTACTGGTACTAGCAGCGCCACCTACGTCGGGAGCCTTCCCCTTTGTATTCGTTCCGCGCGCTCTCTTTGTGTTTGCGCGTCCGCTACCGCCCGCACTGGATTTGCGCTTGCTACCACGAGGGCTCCCGGACATGGTGAATGGAGAGGGTGGTGTTTTGGTGGAAGAAAGCTAGAAAGGATGAAAGTTTGACGGTGGTGGTTAGAAATAACTCGAGGAGGACAAAGAAATGTGCAAAATCGCAATTAGCTAATTCGCATCATGGCCCGGTTTACCAGAGGCATGGAAGAGGCGTGCACTAGGAACTGCAAAGGTCGCTTGAATGGAGCTGGTCGCAAGCATTACACCAGTACCCAGTGGTACGGTGCTATGAACACGACAAGACACCTGCATGCGCACAACAGTCGAAGTTATCGCGACTTGCACCGGGTGTTCACCGGCATCGGGGGAGACAGTCCAGCAGGAAGGAGGTATGAAATGCGAAGCTGGGAACAGGCAGAATACCTGAATATCTTCCCTATGAAGTAGAAGAACATAACAATGGTGCAGCGCTGAGGGTGGAACAATTTATAGCGCACTCGAGGAAATTGTTATCAATGAGGCGTGGATACGACGGTCCTTTGAGGCAACCAGAAAGTATATTGTGTTGCATAGAATGTGTAGTGGCCCTGTGCACTGGTTGGAGACAGTGGGGGGAATAGTTGAGGCGGGGAGATGACGGGAGTAGAGGAAGGATTTCACGCAGATTGGTCCGGGTCAATCTCGGTGATCAATTCATTTTTAGACATCTCAACGAGGCCGCGGCAAGGACCATGCGAGGACCGGCAGAAGACGTGTCAGATGCGTGTCGGATGCGGGTATGCCTACTGCCATTATGTTTGCCCCCTGTGTAAACACTTTCGCATTGTTCCACTCTTTGGGACCGCCTAATTTTTCTTAGCTGGAACAGATCTGGCATTGTCGGTACTCTAATCTGGCTCTTGTGACGGTAAGATCTTCTTATATACTTCAGATACTTCGTTTACTGAGAAGGCGCTTCCCTACCGCAGTGACCTGGTGCTGCCACCCGTGCCCGTTCCGTTGGCCATTTCTTCGGACTTTCCACACGGGTACGGCACGGCTGTTCACCACCACGGCCTGTTGAAACACGGCCGTGACGGCTGTTGAACGGGAAGTTTTCAAATGCATCTGAAGGGTCTGATGTTAATCATGGAGGCCCTCTAGTACTTTTAGGTGCTCATGAAATCCTTCTCCGACAGTAATTTACTATGTCTTTGTGGTATAACTTCAAGTTACAGCCAAGTTGCGCTGATGCCGGCACATGCCGGATATGATAGCCGAGTTTCAACATGGTTTCCCCCACAATTTTGTCCTCTGTTTTACGCATTCCTCACATGGTATTCAGATTTCAGATCGCACAATTAATTTCGAGTCCTTGGAACTTCACTTTGGGGCCATTGGAAGACCAGGAGGTGCAGAATCTCCTGTGAGTGAACAGACATTGTTTATAGCTTCACCAACCAGGCTGCAAAGGCTGAATAGAGTCTATATACACCTCATAGAGGTCATAGAATTATGCTCTGATGAAATACAGACCTCTAGAAAAATATTACAGGGCCGTGGACCCGTCACGGCCGTGCCGTTGACCGTGCCGTCCCGAGTACAGAAGACGTCTAATTCGGTCTTTCTATGCGTGGAAAACTGACCACAGAGACCCTTCGCATTTCCATCTATCTATGGAGTGGAACTCTTCCATGGGACCCAGAGCACCAGGCGCTGTTGAGCACACTGAATGGAAACCATCCATTAATATGCTCAACAAACGTAAGAACGCTGTGCTAAACGTGCAGCATGATAAAATCAAGTCACCGTGCCAAAAAGAGCAAGTTGGCACTATAATTTCAAACATTGTTGAACCAGTTCCTCGCTCAATACGAATTAGTCCGGCGGCCTTATTTGGGATTCTCAGAACTGGAGTTGTGCTTACGATGCAATTTTCACCATTCTAGGAAATATGTGTTTAGAAGACGGCCCGCATTGGGAAGGTATATGAGAGAATTCAGCGAGCTTCTAACCGACTTCGCGGCACACATGCGACAAGTATCCACCGGAGCTATGAGGTTTGAACAAGCAATAAATAAAATTCGTCGAAAACTTCACACAAAAGACCCAGGAGCGTTTCCTAATGGACCAAACTGTACTTCCATAGACAAGTTAGCGCGGGCGTTGTTGCCTGAGAAATGCTACGGTACCACTCGCCAAATGTGCATGGAATGCGGATACGCAGACAGCCGCTCTTATGGAATCCTCGAAAGCTATCTGTCGGCTGCATTGAACAACAGAGTGGACCATCCAAACGGCTTACCATTGCATACTTGGCTCTTAGACTACTTGTCCCACAGCAGATCAGCATGTCCACATTGCCGCCTCAACGGTGTGCAAATAAAAATGGTCATGAGAACCAAAGTAATGTCCTTACCCTCCATGCTATATTGATATAAAACTCCCGTCGCTCGATAGGGAACTAGCCATT
>JARJLF010002956.1:0-25330 GCA_029378395.1 Mycena leptocephala
TCAAAAGTTACACGAAAGCGACTCGTGTAGTAGCAATTACTGCTGGTGAACAAGTACGACGACGATGATAATTGCTCCAATATTATGCTACCTGCGACCGTGTATGCCTATCGTAGTAGTTCTAAGAGTGAAAAGGACCTCAAACCACTGTTCAGTTGCTCGTGATTGTAACTATAACTGCAAAAGAAATATTAGGACCGTGACTCTAATCAGAGGGCTCGCTACTTACAACTCAAATTTCCCTTGGACATGTAGTTGCTGAGAGAGGCGGTGACGGACCTCGAATTGCTGTTCTCGACGGACACAGCGTTGGATCCGGAGCCAATGGGCGGGCAGTTCCAGGCAATGTCAATTCTGGCCTGCGGGACGTAGTAGGTAACGTCTCCAGCCGACCCCGCCATACCTATATTTGCGCGACCCCGTTAGAAATTGAACGGCCGCAGGAGCAACAATTAAAACTACTGACGATAGTTGGGTCTCATGCACCATGTTACTTCGGTGTAGGCAGCAATTTTGGCGGGAGGGTACGTCTCATAATGACCGTCGAAGGCCTCGGGGTCACCACCGCGTTCGATTGTGTTGGGGGTGTTGTTTCTAACCGTTACGGTGGACGACATAGTGGAAAGCGCGTGGTTGGAAAGTGAGGTGTGGTAGAGGTGAGTTTGACGAGGTATTGAATGTGTGTCGGTTCAATGACTCTGACTGTTATATAGGTTTCGTTGTCAGCTGGCTCACAAAGGCGAGCGCTTGGGTAGCTCGGAAAAAATGGAGGCGCTCCGCTGAAATAAAATGGAGGCGCCATTCTCTACGTATGCAAAATTCACCCCGTACTCGAACAGAATAAATACTAGGATAGAGATAAGCGGGTCTCAGCGCTCCTGTTGTACATTCTATGTGAAATACGCCAGGCAACATTACACAGAAAGGATATTAGTATAGGTATACACAGCCCCAACCGGCGAGCAGACGCCCACGGCTGGCACTATGAACGGATAGTCTGCATTCAATTCGAGACAGATTTCCAGTTCACCTGAAAGAAGGAATCCATTGAGCCGATCCCGGATTCCATAGGTAGTATGGTATTCCGTTTTTCTTATCCCCGGAACAAATATTGCACACACGGCGACCGACTCTCGGTAATATTCTGCTGTATTTTACCACACTCAGCGACGGGGTCAGTAAATAATGTAGCCTGGGCACTGAGAAGAAAGAGATGAAGTATGGGTTATTTTCCGGACCTGCGGAGAGTCCAATGTGCGCAGCAGCTTGAGAGTTCAAGGTCAAACGCCCAAACATCAAACCGCATGTTCTAAACGACATAGTATATGAAAACAGGAAATAGACGCGTCAGTACACGCGAGCTATAGACGTGAAGGACGTCCTGGTGGATACATTCGTAGCTGTACGGACAGAGCATGGAGAAAAAGGGGATACGTGATCGGAGTAGATTCGGTGAGTGTGGGGAGGACGCGATGAATGCTCCGACCGCAAAATGTAACGGACAACGAAGTCTGTTACATTCATAGCGGGCAAGCTGTGGGATAGGAAAAATCTGCGAGTTAAATTGGCAAGCCTCGGGAAAAGGATGACAGTATCGTTGTCTTCCCCGGAACCGGCAGATTCATTGCCTCGGAGGGAAAAAAATAGAATGAGTTGCAGACTTCGAGTGACAGAGTGAATTATGATGGGTTACCTAGGCCTCTTCCAACTCCTTATTGTAACGTGCCTACGTCTCGGCGTCAATACGGACGGTGCTGGAAACAAGACCGCATTCAGCACCGAAATTGAGGGTCGCGCTCTTAATCTCAGTGAGCAAAGGCCGACGGTCCGACGGAATTGACAGTAAGATACTTGCTCAACGAGTTTGTGCCCTAGGTTAAGGAACGGCTTCTCGAATTGTGGCGGAAGGTCACGCTGCTGGGCTTCATTTTAGTCCTGGAATTGAATTTACAACTTAACAATGTGATTCCTGGTACCGACTTAGGAACCAGGTCTCAGAATCGAATTATAAAAAATCAAGATCATGACATTCTTGATCCCATCAACGAAATCCTCGAAATTAATTAAATATGCGCTCAAGAAACCCTTGTCCTAGTACCGGTTAGGAACCAGGTCTCAAACGCGAATTGTAAAAAATGCCATCAGACACATCAGCATAAAAACTAAAATATAAACTGTAGTAGGCCTGCTACCGCGGCAGAGCCCACTATCGTAGAGGTAGGATGAGTCAGTTCCCGCTGAAAGAAAATTATTGTAAAGATCACTCTACATAGTTTACAATCTCACCAAATCCGACCGAAAACATGTACAATGACTGGCAGCCTGAGGTCTAGCCGCCAGACAACGATTAAAATATGTTATATTCCACTTCCGCACTGCTGGTAACTCCTGTGTGAAATGCCCAGCTGGGCCTTGAATTTGCGCAGCGAGTACTTGGTGATCTCACCATGCACGCTCAAGGGACAAATCCACAGGAGGTCCCGGGAAATACCTATTCACGACTCGCGAAAGAACTCCACGAGTCTAGTCTCTTATAAACAGACACTACAACAAATTTGAGCTTGCACCTCAGGCTCGCTTAAGTTTTGTTGTACCACGAGTTGTGAAAATGTATATTTAAATTTCAGAGCAGTGCACCAAGTCGTGCAGTGGTGGCGGCTTTGAATATTGTTTGTAAGGTACAACATTCTACGAGAGGACTCGGATGGGGCGGGATGATCCAGACCATATTCCCGCCGCAGCATAGCGCTCAAACGGAGGAAGAGGACCCTGGAATGTGTGCTCAGTGGGACCAACACGAGAATTGAATTCTCTGATTCTAATACACGGAAAATGAGTACTACAGGCATCAGATTATGGCAGGCTCACCCTCGCCCGACCTTCGTGTGTGCTCAGTGGGACCAACACGAGAATTGAATTCTCTGATTCTAATACACGGAAAATGAGTACTACAGGCATCAGATTATGGCAGGCTCACCCTCGCCCGACCTTCGGTCGGCTCGAGTTCGCGCGGGCTCCGGAAACACAAGAACACATTCTGGATTATGCAGCTTGTACCGACTTGTTTCTGATCCAATGTTTGATGTCGGCCATGCTTGCGAGATCCTTGTGGATATCGCTCAAGAGTGTGGGTGCCTAGCAGCTTATGATCCAAACCAGAATGGAAAATGCTCTGCTGCATCACACAGGACTTGTCTTAGACTTTTATTGAAAGAGTGACTCCGACTTGGTTCAAAGAAGAATCGCAGGAAGGTTGCTGATATAAGTCGGATTTAAATATGCTGGAAATACTTGCTCCCAGAAGGCTCCAGGGACCAGAAGGCAAACGATTGCTCCAGCCTTCCGGATTCTTAGCAGCCAGGGCCATCAAGTTTCTCATTCAATGTCGCCCGTGCACATGGTAGCCATCCTGGTATATACTTTCAATTCTCCCCTAGATGAGCATGTAAATGAAGACGCATATTCGCTATGGCACCATGGCCATTGATGTATCTCGGAGAGGACCAATCCAACGGGACATCAGCCTGACATCAGATAATCAGGATGCGATCAAGCAACGTGAGAGAAAGTACTATAAATACCGCGCTGGACATTTGGGAATTCTCTATCATCCAGCTCGCGCATCTGAATAATCCAACATTTCGATCTGCAGCGCGCGATAATAGCCTCTTCTACGACCGACAAGTCCTTTAGCTCTGGAGGGACAGGCCCAAGATAATTCTTATTAGCCATCGCACGTCGGGGAGGTTTTTTCTTTGCCTTTCCACTTAATAGTTCAGATCTACAGACTTTACACGCCACCAAAACGTCCTCCATAGACTCCGGATCCTGCTCTATGCATCGGGGCTCGATAAGCAAGGTGGAATACTCGCCGTTATGAGGGGCCTCTTCATCTATGGGCATAAGAGGCGCTACCATGTCAGGGTCTAACCACCTTCGGTCTCCAGAGTCTGTCTCGGGTTCAGACGGAGTGTCGTGTTCGGACTCATAATCACTGTCGTCCTCGCGAGACGAATCTTCGCTCTCCGAGCTCAACAAATCTGGACGCCTCAGCTGATCAAAGTCAATATCATCAAAGCCAATAGTCGTCTTCTCGTCGAGAACATTACAACTCTCGCCGCAACACCCGCAAGTAAACACAGTCAGACTCTCCTTCGAAATAAAATTATTGAACATGTCTTTGAACCTCTGCTTGACCTCAGGAGATACAAGACGGGGCCATTCTGCTTTCAGCCGATCACTCTCCAACAAACGCGCCGCGCGGCTGTCTATTCGTTCGCGTGCCTCTGGAGCCTTTCTAATACTGGGTGCAGGGCTACGTGTATCCTCTTGCCTTTGTTCAGCCGCCTCAAATATTTCTGAAGATGACCGCGTAAACACGCAACTCCATCAGTTTTTTTCCATTGTACGTCATGCAAAGTGAGGACGCGACGGCAAGATTTGCGGGTGAGCTTTGGCGTTAAATAGCTCAATAGATTGATCTACATTGCTTGTTGCTGCTCTTCGAATGATAACTCATCTGAAAGAGGCTCGGGGAACGTCTGAGCATACACGGAAGCACATGCGATGGCAGGTGAAGCGTTGTGAACTGCGCACTGACCAGAGGCGATATGATCTGTAATCGCACGCCGAAGCCGCTCGAGAGAAGGCGAAAAAACGGAAACTCGATGAAGACTAGCCAGACTTATTAACTGAGGCAAATTGAGGTACTCAAGCCCGGCTATCAGAAGGTCACTAGGATGAGACCGCGAGTACTCGTCCACAAGGACACGTTTTTTGACGAAGATATTTTTCTTTGCGCGACATACAAGCTCATCGTCAGCCGGATATATTACACGCGCTGATGATTCATCTAAACCGAGAGCAACGGCAGACGCGATTAAGGCAGCATCAGACATACGGGGAGACGAAGATACAATACTCAAAGAAAAATACGGTAGCTCGTTACCATCGTGGAAACCACTAGAGCCGATGCGATGGCATGCAGAATGTCTAGAAGCAGCCTCACCTACGCATGATCCAGTAAATAAATGAGTGAGAAGCGCGACGCGCAAATCAGACGGTGTGGATAAAAACTCAGTGTTGACACCGTGATGAATGAGTAAAGTGGAAATATATTGATCATCGCATAAGAATATATTACAAGAAGGGTCACTAGACAATAGCAGCTCGGTGAGAAGATCTCTGCCATCCAAACCGGACGCAACACGAAAAACATCTCCAGACGGGCCAGAAGGACGAAGAGGAGACGAGGACGAGATAGGAGCTCGAGAGACAGACAACGGTGTAGGAGACAGAGTTTCATTTTCATAATCAAATGCACGCACGCGAGTGGGAGCATTAACGGGTGTACGAGACAATGGTGTGGAGGACAGGGGTACAGGGGAAATGCACGCACGCGAGTGGGGACATTAACGGGGGTACAGAATTCAGGATTCAATTCAAGAAGCTGAGAGGCAGGGCTTAACGAATGAGCCTCAGCGGCAGGACTAGGCGAAAGGAACAAGCCAGCCTGAGGCACTGCAATGAAAAGTAAGCAAAAGAAGCAAACAAAACAGAGGAAAGACGCACCAGATCCAAGATACGCTTGGAAAGGATCAAAGCCGGGTAGAATAGGCCGACCCAGCGATACAAGCAATTCCCGTATGGAAGCCTTCCAGTCCAGCCCAAGAACAAGATCGGGACCTTCGTAGGCAACAGCACAGCGCAGAACGACTGTCAGATTATCCCCACCAGCAACGACGAGCGTGATGGGATAAAATCCGTTACGAGAGCGTCCAGACGTCAATGCAGACACAAAGTACCTGGAGATAGTAGTCACAGGCGAAGAGGAGCGGAACACAGTAGAGCACAGAACACCGTCGACCGAGAGAGACATGAGCGAAGAGGACGAGAGGCGATGAAGGCAAGGGCGCACATGGAGGGACGATGAGATCAAGATGCGATCAAAAGACATGAGAGAAAGTACTATAAATACCTTTTTTGAAGGCCATTTGCGGTAATATATCCCCATTGCAGAAAAATAACAAAGCACGCATCAATTCTTCAGAAAAACGCTGATAGGGCCACCCAATAACCCTCTACTAAAGATAGTGGGCAAAAAACTAAATAATGAGGATAAATCCTTTTATGGAAGGCAGTGCACCAGAGCGCGGTGAATTAATAAACTAAGTTACGTAGCCCGCTATCATTATTTCATCTACAAAATGTTCGACCAGGTTCGACCACTCAACACACACCGGGATTACGGAAATTTCGGGGCACCTGAAGTTAAAACTCCAGGTCGTGGGACAAAGGGTATGCACGAAACTCAGTGCTCTGTGTTTAGGCTCGAGTCCAGCCTGTCGTACCGAAAGAATTTGTGTCGGTAGACAGGCTGGTCGATCGGAGTTTGAATTGCCGATACGCGCGGGTTACTATAAAAGGCTAATTAGTCAGCAATGCCCGCCTTCAATCCAATTATTATGAACCCTCTAAATTATGACATAGGCAGTGTCTAGACAATATATCAAGGTGTTTAGAGTTTATCCGACCACGAAATACGCAGTGTTCAGCTCACAGAAAATATTTCTAAACTTTTGATGGAGCTTTGCTATTGTTAGGCTGCGGCTCCGCCCCGCCAAAATCTTGCTTACAAATATACCAAATGCGGTATCTCGCGCGTTACGAGATTTTAAACTCCGATCGACCGGTCTGTCTATCGACAGCATTCATAGACAGACGGTCACCGGTCTACTCTGTGTTGAACGAAATTAGTTGTCGGCAGTCCAGGGTTCCACTCGCCGTGTTCGAATGCGATAGCGATATAAATAAATAAAAACGCCTTTCTATTCCCTCGTGAGCTCCAGAATTGTGCTGAAACAGTTTTCTCAGGTTACAACAAGCTGTTCACCTTGACTTGACTTCAATGGTTTCACGCGGGGGATTAACTGGTGAACTGGTGGGTTAATCGGACGGCGTACACTTGATGCAGCCAATTATTCTATCTTGGACTTTTTTACTCGACGACTTCACACCGGAATAAACTGGGGCGTTAATCGGATGTGGTGTATGGAACACAGCCGGCTTTCTTACAGTGTCTGGGAAAATAATGCGTGGCAGTCCGGGGTTCGACTCCCCACATCTGAGTGGGTTTTCTTTTCCCATTCGTCCCGGGTATTGTTTCAATTTTCCTGATTCCTCAACTCCATTTGCACTTAGTCTGTAGTTAACCGCGCCACCGTGTATCGGTGGCCTGCTTATTACAAATCATCGGAGTTTCAAATTTTGCCATGCATATTTAGCACTTCTAGGAGCCCCATTTTCAAACTTCCAGAGAGAAAGAGTATTAAAATGTGTGTCTGACCCCAAATAGCTCTTCGAATTATTATTTTTCAACTTCCATTCTCGTGGAATGAAAAGAGCAGATTTGTCAGGATTTGTCATCCGTTGATCCTTCAAATTCGAATCACTCTGCCGCCGCACGAGTTGGGTGGACAACTTGTTCAAAATTATGCTAGTAAATACTGTAGGACTTCACATTTGTGAAAAACACGTTCCGCAATGCGTACCAGCATCCAAATTTTCCCGTGATTTGTAATAAGCAGGCCAGCGATCACTCGATCGAGCTTATCAACAGACTACAACATGCGAGGCACGAGCACCAAAACTGTTGTAGCGTCTGTCTACGAGAGACTAATTTGCACTCCCGCCTGCCTAATTTGCAGGCTGCATCGGCGGATCCCCGCAGGTTACTTGACAACACTGATTTATTCACGCTAACACGTAAGCTGTCATGAATAATAATACCACTGCAAGTTTGTTTTGACTTATCTCAACCTTCCGTTCACTCGACCTTCACACAGGAACGAACAACCTGGATAATCAGATGCGGTGCAGAACACCCCCAGCCTCCTTGGTACGCCCATAGACCACCAAGTAATTGGCAGTCCGGAGTTCGACTCCCCGCGTCCGAATGCTGCATTCGGTTGCGAATCCCTTGTTTTAATTTTCCTCGTGGTCTTCTTGGTGCAGCATCTTCTTCCCTGGTTCTTGGGCTACACAAGTGGTTCGCTTTGACCCGACCTCGGGGGTTTCACGCGGATATAAATAGGTGAGTTAACTGGACGTGGTGTACGGGACACAGCCAATTTCTCTAGCTTGTAACCGCCTCAGTACTCGACCACTTCACACAGGAACGAATAAGCGAAATAATTGGATGTAGTATCCCGAACACACCTAGTTCTTTTACCCTGTCATTGAAAGAGTATTTGGAATAAACCCCAAATCGACGGTTGCAGGAAGATTACGGACGCCGTGCATGACCCTGGGGGTAAGTTATACACTAAGGTCTGTCTTTTCCGTCATGTACCAGTCATTTGGAAACTGATTGGGTGTTGATTTTTTATGTTGGGCACGGTAAGTTTCTCTGACGCGGCGTCCTGTAGAAAACCGAAACTAATTGATAAATATCAGTGGGTCGCGCCAGCTACTCTGACGCCCCGGACCAGGTTGCTGCCGATGTGGTAAGTTGCATTTTTACTTGATGCAACCATAACTCACTCGCAGACTGAACCAGCCTGTCTACGCCCTATCCGCAATCTCTGCTCGGGCTGGAAATTTCCTCCTCATCCTTGGATCCCCGGGTTATGTTACGGTTGGTCCAACTCCGCGTTAATCTTCATCTTCAGTTGTTGTATGGCCGACTGAGATCCCCAACCACGCCATATTGATCGCGCAATTCAAGTAAGCTGCTATCACCATCAAACAGGCAGGATTCGATGGGGTTGAATGTGTGCTGCCGACCCTTTTTCTTCCTCCTCCCTTCTTCGCTGACGAGTCAATTCGAAGTTTACGGTGCGAACAGCTACCTCGTGCACCAATTCTTCGACTCGGGCTCCAATCACTGTACCGATGAATAGGACGGGAGTCCCGAGAATCGTGTGCGGTTTGCAACTGAAACCGTCAAGGCGTTGTTTGAGGTCGCGATCAAACTTAAGCCCGGTCTGTCTCGATAGGTTTTGTGTGTCTATTAGCCATACGCTTACACAACCATTTCAAGCCGGTGTGAAGAACGATGTTGGCAAGACTGCAGGAGATAATCGATTTTGCTATGATGCCCGGACCCAGGTAAGCAGGGGCAGCCACGAGTAAGCGCGCAGTAAACTGTCACGGCTTGTATACTTTCCCCCGACATTCAGAGGGGCACCGGCATTCAAAAAAAAGATATAGGGCTGATTTTTATCTTTTCAGTTCCTGGTACCGACTAAGGTTCCAGGTCTCATATGAAAAATCGATCATCCCGCTTCATCGGTCCGTGATCCGGCATTGCTTTACATTAACCGTTCTTTAAGCAAATGCCTCCTCGGCAGTGCAATTGCCCCATGAAGGTTTATCTCCATCTTTTCTTGCTCTCTTCTCGTCCTTGAAATTAACCTTTTTCATCTCTGTTTGCATTCAAAACCATCCCCATCAATGCAGCTACGCACTGTGCAACCGTCGCCGTATACTGGCACCAGACAGCAATGCAGACTTTATTTCCCCATCTGCACTGGCAGATCTCTTCAACTGTACCACCGTGGCCTGCGCAAACGTCGCCGGCACGGGGCCCAAATCAACCAGCTGATTCATCCGTACTGCGATCCGCAACCATTCGCAGTTTATCGCAGTAGATATGGACTGCAGCGCAATTTTTGACTTATTAATGTGCCTGCGGCCACGTACGCCGCCGAGAGTTCTCCACGCATAATAGGGCAAGTCTCCTGCCTTTTGAAAGGGTATTCGGTCACTTCTTTCCTCGAATATCCGCTGCAACTGTTTCCCTATTTCTGTGGATCTGCCGGTTGTCTTAATTAATCGCTCGGCCTTTCCTGCCTGTCCACTGGTGCACAAATTCAAACAATTGCCTCAATTGTCTCTTCCACTGTGTGATTGGCCCCATCGTCGTCGTCTGACCGGGTTCATATACGTGCAACGATCGACGCAACAGACAAAGTGCGCTCCCGCCTTTCGCTGGGTCTATCGACTGGACGAGAATCCGTCCAACGTTCAGCTCGACTCGGCTCAAGCTGAACTTTTAATCTGATTAATTCAGACGCGGAAGACTGCGGTAAGCCATTGTCAACCGTTCTCACGCGGACAATGAAACCGTCATTGGCACTCAAAACTGGCGCGCGACAATCCGAGCCAGAGGCCAGAAACGCTAACTGAACGGAGATCGAGAACGGTGCGCGCATCTGGTGCCAGCAACAAAAATACCGCCCAGCGAGAGTGTTCATACGGAGTAACTGCCCTCTTTCGGACCTTGGAAAGCCGCCGAGAGGCGCGATGCCAACGAGAAACCGAGGGTTTACATTGGGCTTGTGGAATTTGTGGGTAGGAGCGAGGAGAAGCGCCGGGAGAGGAGTCCGGAGTAAATGATCACTTACAAGCATGTAGGTAAGTCATGACCTGCGTCCATGGAATATTGCTGAATAGCCTCAGTCAGTAACTCTTCAATCGGAGAATCTCAAGGAATTTGGAGTCCGAGTAGCCAGAAAGTCGTCCGCGCGTACCAGTCCATGAGTTGGAAATGCCTCACGCGGTTATTCTCCAGAGATAAAATGGTTACATACTTCGTCCAAGAATGCATCCTCGATTCCGATCTTGTCTTCACCCGCTTCAAATAAACTCAAACTCCCCTGCATTTTTCATCCTCTCCCAATCCTTCACTCCCCGAATCTGGTTCATCCACATAGCCTGCTCATCCTCGAACAGCACCATGCCGGTGCCCCGGAGGGGTACGCTGGTCCCAGACCAGAACGCCGTCACATACCGCACACGCGCCCGAAGCTTCAACCCTGCCTCTCCTACAGACGCCCCCGAGAAATCCACCGCCCCAAACCCCGCCTTGCGCAAATTCGACTGCAGCGAATACTCGGCGCCAGGGGGATGCGGAAAGACTACCAGGGACTGGGCACAGCACGAGCGCACGTCCGCCGCGATCCCATCGAGATCATCTTTGTACGTGTTTATCGTGCGGCGGATGTGCAGCGCGAGAGTGCGAAGAGACATGTTGCGCAGGGTGTTTGCGGGAAGCGGCGGGATGGGGATGGAAAGGACGGCGTTGTTGATGAAGGGCGTCGACATAGGGGCCAGCTCGTCGGTGCGTGCGGCACCAGGAAAGATGGACATGTCGCGCAAGTTCACGGACAGAAACATGTGCAGCGGCGTTGCGTCGGTACGATGGGCGTAACTTGTCTGAGAGTCGCAATATCAGCAAAACATCAACGAGCGAGAAGTAAACGGCCGTAACCTTGAACCACCAAGCCATAAGCACGTCCGAACTGCCCACCCACTCCGCCGACCCTTCTGCCGTTAGTTCTCCCGTAATCTCACGCTTTTTCTTCTCCAAAAAAACCTTGGGAACACGCACGACTTTGTGTTCCTCTTTCCGATCGCGAAGGATCTTCCACACGAGGCACACGACGAATGCGAGCTTTGCGAGCACGCCGAGGTCGAACCAGCCACGATGGCACATGGGTCCTGGCGTCGGCGTCGTAAAGGTCGCGAACGGCGCTACGTCCCACGGCATCCCCGGTATGTCCTCCAACGCGTCTCCCGCGAGCACACTCTGCCACCCATGCATGAGCGTACTAATGCCGAGCGCATCAAACGTGATGTGGGATGAGGTAATGCCAAGAAACGTGAGATCGTCAAACACGGTGACGTGGACGTGTATTAGCGGTGTATAGGGCACGAGGAACGCTTCGAGGGACGCAGGACAGGAGCGGCTCCGAAAGTAGGGTTCAAGTAGCGGGGAAGAACATATCCACGGCTCGCTCGACGATGCATTCAACAAATGCTGGAGTGGGGGCCGCGTGTTGGAGGCGTACGGCTCGCAATGATCCGCCGCCGTAAATGCGACTGCCGGCGTGTGCGCGTCGAATGTGTTCGGGATGTGATACTCGTAGGTCTGCACACACAAATTTCAGGCAATTCGACCCACGGTGGGAAGGAAAAAAAAAACGCACACCGTTTCTGAGCGCGAGGCGGGCACCTGCCCGCGGAAACTTTTGCTCGACGAGTAAGGCGAGAGTATCTTCAAGCTTCTTGGGATCGAGGCGCGCGTCGATGACGAAGCCAGTGGTGACCACGAGATCGCGCCCGGACAAGTCGATACCCGTGCACGGTACGACGCGCACGTCGGCAGGCGGCAGTGTCGGAGGAGTCAAAAACAGAGAGCGCAAGTGAGAGAACATGGTTGTCGGGACCAAAGAAGTTTTCGCGACTCTTAGACATCAGCAAATCCTTGATTTCCGTCTATTTGGTCATAACAAGTGCTATGTAACGCTCCGTAGCAGCCGTAGGTACGACTCTGCAGCGCAAATGCAGCGAGCCTATTAACATTTTCCGATCACGATGGCAACAGGAAAAGGACAGGAACAATCCAGTTGCCGTAACTCGTTCTCCCACCCCCTAGCGCAGGACCCGTTCTTCCTGGCCAGGCACCGCCGCCCGCCCAATTCGGTCAGGGTACTTTGACCATATTCTCCGCACCTCATAGCATGGTCGTAAATGGTTGTGCAACATTCCAGTAATCTGATTCTTCTGGGGTGGTTACTACCGAATGTGTATAGGAGTGTAGATCCCTGATCGTTGTCGCACCGCACGGAGTGCTCCACGCTATGTCACGGAAGGGTGCCTCGGGATTAAATTTTGTACATAGGGAGGGGTGGGTATACGGGTATGGAAGTCCGTTAAGCAGCCAACGAAAGCTGGTGAGCAGTGTTCTGGCTAACTATTTAGATCCAAAGTGGGTTGAAAGTGGGCCATATTAGATGATTAAAAAGTCAAATACAGTTGTAGTCAGCAACGGGATTTAATCGCCATTGATCCGCTGTTTCCTGTTTCACGCTTTTCCCCATTGTTGCCGTTCGCTTACGGCTTAAAACTCCGGAAAGCAGGGACATACTTAATCTCTCGCTGGTGCGAGAGACCTGACATAGCGGCGCTCCAGGGGGGCGCGACATCTATTTTACCCTTTCTGCGAGTTCTGATCATGGTCCTGACTGTCCCCGCGTGTTAGAACCAGATTGCTTGAATCTAGCTTTTGCTCGCGGACCGCGGTAGAAATCTATTCCGAACGGATCGGTAATTGGTCCCTAAATTATGGCGGAATGTTAAGGTGGTCTGTTGTTTTCCGATCATATCTGCGGATTTATCATTTCAAAGGAGCCGAGATTATAGAGTTACCTAAACTTGCGCAGATTCGTTTCATCCATAAATACGGCTGATGACGCGCCGACCTTCCTTCGCATTAACCATGACCCTCGCCGATTATCTTGGTGAGTACTCGCCATACGCGGTTTCAGCACTGCTCGCAATACCAAGCTTTGCCTTCGCCTGGCACATCCTGGTCACGCGACGCTCGTACGCAGATGAGCCCCCCTAGAAGCAGGCTGGATTCCATGGCTTGGTGCTGGTCTCCAAATGCGCAAAATGGAGAAGTTCGCACTCGCAAACTACAAAAAAACATGGTCTCACCTTTGCTGCGTACGCTGCCGGGCAGCGATTTGTTTTCTCGGAGGATCTTGCGGTCCACAGGTCTGTAGTCTCCTCCAAGAATTTTGGCATCAATCAGCTTATGGTGAGAAAACGCGCCTGCCTTTTCGGTTCTTGCCTTGTTGACCGGGAAATATACCAGGTCGAAATCCAGAAGCGTTTCCTCGGTGCTGAGCGCCCGACGACTGCAGAGGAGGAAGCTGCCTGTGTGCGAGTTCTCCATACGCAGCTCGCCGGCAGACCTCTCGCGCACCTGCGCGGCGCGTTTCTGGAGCATCTCATCACCACAATCGACGGCTTCAAGGACCTCGGCGTCGTCGACTTGATCCCGCTCATGCGCGAAACCATCTTCAAGTGCACGCTGTGAGTCCGGTCAGCCCTCACCGCCGCATTTTCTTACTGAAGCTCGGTTCTTTCAGGCGCGCCATCTTCGGCAGGAACTTCCCCGCCGACGAAGCGCTTCTGCCCTTCGAAGCCTGGGACCGCGGCCTGCAGAATCTCATATCGGGAACCAAGGACGACGCCGCCGTGGAGGGCCTCCGCGTGCTCGAAGAGCTTGTTGGGAATTATCTCAAAGACAACATCCTCGAGACCGAACCGGTGATCCAGGGACAATGGAACCACCTCGAGCGGCTGGGCACGCCGTTCCACCTGCGCGTCAAGTTTGTTGCGCTAGGCTTCATGTGGGCGGCCGCTGCGAACGTCGCGCCCGTCAGCTCCTGGGCGATGGCCTTCATCTACAACGACGCCACGCTTGCCGCCCGCCTGCGCAGCGAGCTCGCGACGGCCGACAAGAGCCTCGAGCAGGAGGACCTGTACGAGAAGGGCGCCCCGTCCGCACAGTTGGTCGCGCAGGAGGCGATTCGCTTGACGATGCTCGGCTCGATCGTGCGTCCCGCCGCGTGCGCGACGACCATCGAGGGCAGCTTCGGACCCGTGCAGGTGCGCAAGGGCGATCTGATGATGTGCACAAGCTGGTCGATGCACCGGCGGTTCGAGGACCCGGAGGAGTTTATCTGGGACCGCCTGAAACCCGTTCCTGGCGAGGACAATCACGGGCAACTGTACATGGCGTTTGGAGGCGGGTTGCGGCCGGTGAGTCCACTCTTGTACGATATATCGACGGTGTACTGACATGCGGCAGTGTGTGGGCAAGTCGTTTGCGTACACCGAGATCAAGATGCTGACGCTCGCGATGCTTGAGCGGTATGACGTTGGTGGGTGTCAGCTCTGCATTCCGTCACGAGCACTACTGATTTGTCCTCGTTTGTAGAACCCGTCACGCCGTTTCCGCGCCTCGTCAAGACCGACAGGATTGGCGTGGGCACCATGGAGCCGTCGCATGCGTGGAGAGTCAGACTCGTACCTCGTTCTTCTCTCTAGAATTTGGGCTGGCCCCCACTCGACTTTTCCGTAACATAAGAACGAACATCAGGGAAACCCCTCGCTAATTTTGCGAAACTTACGTTGAATTTACCGAAAGTTTTGTCATAATTTCGTGAAATTATAGAGCTCATTAGCAACCGATGAAAATTAAAAATCTGCAGAAAAACTGTTGAAAATAAGGGCTTCTGCAACAGTTCTCATCGTCGGCTTGAATGGCGGCAGGAATGGCGGTCTCGCATTGCTCCCCAAGAAAATGAACACCTAGTACAGTAAACGGGAATCAAACTTCAAATGGGGCAGCGCGTCCCGTGTCTGCTGCGGAGAACGGCTGAGATTGACCGTTTTGAACGACATAATTAAACAACATTCACGGCAGAGCTTCAAAGCGGCTGTATTGCGGAGTCAGTGTATGATTCGCCCCGTCCGAATCGTCGTATGAGTGGCGTCATGTGCGCGCAACAATGGATGCAACAGATCAAGGCGCCCCCCTCTCGCTCTATCGACTGGACGAGAATCCGTCCAACGTTCAGCTCGACTCGACTCAGGGTGAACTTTAAATCTGATTAATTCAGATACGGGAGATTGCGGTAAACCGTTGTCGCCCGGAGCAGGAGAGCGTCGTTGACTCAAAACAGGCGCGGAACTCCGAGGCAGCGCGGCACCCAGTAGATCTAGCTGAACGGAAATGGAGAACGGTGGGTGCATCTGGTGCCAGCAACAAAAATACCACCCAGCGAGTGTTCATGGAGGGTCTACGGCAGCGTGCGTCCGGCGCACTGCCGTTTTCTTTACGCTTAGACGATCTGGCCGATGGTGATAGTGTCGAGTGCGTCGAATTCCGCGGTGCAACGATTCAACAAAAGAAAAGCAATCATATTGGACCAACCGGCCAACGTTCGGGTATCAAGGGGAGCCAAGGTTAGAACTTGAAGGTAAATCAAGGGATTACCCGCAGCAGTTGGGCGCGCGGTATATGTTCTTGGACTGCCCGCATGCCGGTGCTTCGAAGGGAGAGGAGTGCAATTGGCCCCGTTTAGGACGCGGGGGAGCTGAACCTAGGGGGTCGAAGATGAGCGCCATCCGCCAGGCTCCCCGATACGGTGACTCACCTGGCCACAAGGGAATGGAGAACACTATCATCGAGTTCTTAGTGTGGAGGATTGATGGAGGTATGTACATATGGCACTCACGACGAGCGAGGCCGATCATCAAGCCCATGAATATGGCTTGAGAAAAGATCAGCAGGCGGTATGTGTGGTGGGCCGAATCGCCTACAAAAGCGGGGTCTCCAAACGACCTGGAAGGCGATGATGTTCAGCACTGGTGATGACTCGGAGTATAGACGACGAAACATACGAAAGCCAGCAGTAGGATCAAAAGAAGGCTAGATGCCAGTCAGCCAGAGAGCGGAGAGATAGTGCGGAAGCCACAAACATTGCTGCCGCCTCGGTTCCTAGAAGATGTCAGGCCAAACCGGGGCAGGGCGAGAATTTCAGCTCACTGATTATCCATCCAATGAATCTATTCATGAGTGCCGCCGTTCTGGACGCCAGTCAGTCTATATCTGTTTCGGTAGGGGCAGCAATCTAACTGACCGCTTGCGTAGCATGAAGACAAGTGTCCCAGCAATCAACAACAACGATATGAGCGTGCCGAGAGCTGAGGCGACCTTACTGAGTGAAATGACGACACAAGTCCAGGGCACGAACCACGAGTGCTATCTGCGCCGAAGGGGGCCGCGGACAAGCGTGCAATCTCTGCCAAGGTCTGTGGGGATGCATGAAAACACGCCTCGCCAGGAGATATGGGGTAACTGGCCTTATTCGGACCTTGGAAAGCCGCCGAGAGGCGCGGCGCCACCGAGAAACCGAGGGTTTGCATTGGGCTGGTGGCCAACTCGTGGGGGATGAGCGATGAGAGGAGCCGCGAGAGGAGTCCGGAATACGGGAGACGAGCTGAGGTGGTTCTGGGAAAGGAGAAGGAGCGTGGGGGCGATGCAAGGCGATGACTGATGCATGCCAGCGGCACGGGTGCGACATTTCTCACGGTGTACATTCAAGATCCCGATCAGGCGATATATCAACGACTGGTGGATACTTATCTACCACCGCGGGATACCGTAATGAAGGCCACCCATCATATCTGGTGGAACGCTCAGCCGTGCTGACGACGACGGGAAGCAAGACGGGAAGCATATAGGAAGACCCCCTATAGCCCCCTAGGGATCCGCCCGAATGGGCTAGCTTCGGCCATTCCCACTTTCTCCCCCTCCCTCTCTCCGAGTCTCGAATGCTGGTCTAGTCTTTGGGTCTGGCAATTTCAACCTCCGATCTAATGTATGACCCTCATCGCTGCGCTGGGATTTTTGTATATCTGTGTGCACATTAGATATTTTTCGGGAGCGCAAATCGACAACACTCATTGTTCAAACGCGTCCCACCGCTCCTGATTAAGGTATCTTTCAGCTCTGTTTCTGCTGAGTGTACTTCCTTGCGTCATCATTAGACTGGGCGGCACTGATCGAGACTGCACGCAATGAAGATACAGGATTCAGTTCCCAAGCATGGCAAGAAAAGATCCTTAAAACTCTCTCAGCTCATGAATTGCAATTTCCAATATTGTGACAAGATGCATCGCCGCTGTGGAAAGAAAGCGCAAACCTTACGTATTGTATTCTGGTTTCCTCAGTACCTGCATTGAATCAAAGCCATCAAACAACCATCCACTGGGCTGGAAAGAATTCCCACCAGCTAGAAGAAGTTCTACGCCTGTATAATCTGGCAGCCCGCGGCACGTCTATTTCCTGCGTATCTACCCCGCTGTTCCTCCGCTTCCCGGATTTATAGCTGCATTGACATCTGGTGACATAGCTATTTTTCCGTTATCCCGCTGCTCACTGTGTTTCTACAATTCTTTCCGCGAAGTCAGCGAATACTCCTGGCACTAAATGCTATACCTTCGACTCGGACGCGGCCGTTGTTATAATATTCCATTTGGGATTCGATCCACGCTGAAAGGATTTCGAGGAAGACACCGTATTTCTTTGGTCCGGCGACGTCACAACCTTTTGCTTGGCCATTTCCAGAGTGTCCCGCACCCAGAAACTGCGGATCCGAGGATCGAAAAATCAAACCAAAATATATTATTGATGCAATTTCTGGGCTGGGGCAGCCCGAGTGCGTTTCTTGTACCTATCGGGCTGCTTGAATGCTAGCCTGCCGCATCGTGAGGTTTGTTTTGCCGCAGCCACGAGGCGCTGCTTAGCGCTTGGAGAGTGGATCGAGCTGTGAAGCGGCGCAGCTGAGAGGTTTCAACTTCTATCTGTGGGTAGCAATGGCGGCGTGGATGCTGATACAACCCCGCAGAGAAATTAGCAGCGGGATAGTCGAGGAAATTCCAAATACTTGTGTATCTGGGCGTAATTTGAGCCGCAATGAACGCGGCCTCTCCGGCGCTTACCCCCAATATTTAGATGTGCCCACATGGTGTGCAGGACCGGTGCCAACCGGACACAAAACAACGTCCACCCTCTGCGAGTTGTAGTACTCGAGATACTCTTCACGCAACGCTTCTCTCCGCAAATTCAACTGATGTTCGTCAGTTTTTTGAATGCGACACACTGCGTTCCGTTCCCTTGTAGACAGAAGGTCTGTCTATCCCCCCTGTAGACCAAGGCTAGATGAGCCCCTTTGTCTACGTATGTCTACATCATGTAGACACAGCTCGTCTACATATGTCTACATTTGTCGACATCAGTCTACTTCAGTCCATGTACGTAGACCGACATAGACCGATGTAGACACACGTAGACCGATGTAGACAAATGTACACATACCTCGCCCAATTCTGGGGAACTGGATACATGAACTCAAGGCAGAATGGGAGCGAAGACCGTGGTTGAGCTGCCCTATCCAGTAGAACAGCATTATGAAGTTGACCAAGGTATGTCTACGTGCGTCTACGCTATAGACACACGTAGACATACGTAGCCAACGGGTAGACGGACCGTGTCTACACCGCGTAGCCGGACGCAGCCGCACGTACACCGACATCACGGCGTACACATACGTAGCCGGACGTAGACGAAGATCGACACATGTAGCCGCACGTAGACCAACGTACATCAGGGTGCGTCTACGTAGGGTGGGAACGCAGTGACAGGTACGCAGGAACCTACATCCCAGAGCTCGGGCATGGTATGATCCTTCACAGTCGGTCGGGTAATGACCCATTCCGTCAGCGGTAAGATCCGCTCTCCGGTGCCAGCTGCGGTTGCCCGTACGTGAACCCCACCATCCACAAAATACAGTTCGCGCTATGCAAGAACACTCTTGAATGAAGCAGAAATACAATACAATCCAAGGATCTTCCGGCTCACCACTGCATTCAACGCGTCCAATGGGAAGCTGAGGGAGGACAGTGCCATCATTCCACATAACGCCGAGGCGAATTCGCCCGTCTGTGCCGGACCACTTGGTGGGAGTGAGAATTTGGCACGGAATCGGAACGAGATCGTGCTCGCGGAGCCATGGCTTCGACTCTATGATAATTTGTCTTCGATAAACTCGTCGTTCATGTTGTGGACCTCGCGAGTATAACTTCAAAGGCCGAATTCTTTGTTAACCCATCAACTAGCGCATTCAACGCGCGTCCAATAGGTGGCTAAAGGAAGACGTGAGCATGGCCGGCATAGAAACGACGATTAACTGACCGTGTAACGGGCCCACCAATTCTCTGTTCCTCTCGTAATAGCTGTCGAGGTCTTTCGCTCGCACCAAGGTTTGCTCGAAGAAGTCTGAGGCACGATAACAGCTGTTGCGCGATTGCTGCACGCTTCCCGAATGCTGTAACCACTTCAACTGCAGTTAGTTCCTTCTCCTTTATACTTTCCAGAATCTATAATCCACAGAAGCCAAGCCAAGCCTAGTCTCTCGTAGACAGACGCTACAACAATATTAGTGCTCGTGCCTCGCATGTTGTAAGCCAAGCCCGGACATCACTATTCGACTCCGACTGAGGCATTCGCTGGGGAGGTAGGCGTTCATCACAAATAGGCGTTCATTTGGATGAAGAATAGGCGTTCATAAAGGACTAATCATATTAAATGTAAATATATACTCCATCTCTCAGGTCCAGAAAGCAAGGCAGGTAAGTCATAGTCAGTTCGCCAGTCCTGACAGTCCGTATAAGGCTCACCAGCGATGCCATTTGTACCCCCTCCCTATCCTTTCCCTCACGCTTTCAAAACTTTTTTGAGGCACGTCCGCGCCGCGAACATTTGTCGACGATGTACCAGGCGTTCATCAAAAAATAGGTGTTCATTTGGAAAATAGGCCCTCGCATGAAGAATAGGCATTCACAAAGGACTAATCATAATACGTTCCAGAATCTATGTTCCACAGAAGCCAAGCGAAGCCCGGACATCACTATTCGGTTCCGACTTAGGCGTTCGCTGGGGAGGTAGGCGTTCATCACAAAATAGGTGTTCATTTGGAAAATAGGCCCTCGCATGAAGAATAGGCATTCACAAAGGGCTAATCATATTAAACGTGTATATACTCCATCTCTCGGGTCCAGAAAACAAGGCAGCTAAGTCACAGTCAGTTTGCCAGTCCCGACAGTCTGTATAAGGCTCACCAGCGATGCCACTTCTACCGACCTCCCCTATCATTCCCTCACGCTTTCAAAACTATTTTTGAGGCACGTCCGTACTACCAACGTTTGTCGACGATGTACCGGACCTGGATTTGAATTCGACCGAGTCCCGGTGAATGACGATTTCCATCAGCTGGCCCTCGTCCTCCTTCTCGAGCATGTGCTGCTTGAACCCGTCGGTCGTTCCCGAGTTGAACAAGGAGGAAGTGATGAGCGCCCCGCGGCGATCGCTCCTGGACCGGTGAAGCTAGTGCCGAGGCCTGCGACGGCACCGGCGGCACCCGCAATCGCGTCGGGCAAGAGATTGTCAGCGAAGTCGAAGAAACCCCGCATGTTGTTCGGCGACGAGTACCAAATGCGCTTCATATCCGGATGGAACCAGGTGATGAGCCACCAGTCCTTGCCAGTGGTCAAGAATCCGGTGTTATAGTCGACCGCAAGCGGGTCTCTCGTCAATTCCCCATTTCGTCTCCCACTGCTTTTCATCCTTGTACACATTGCTGTATTTATGCACGAGCGAAATACCGAGCATCGGCTGGCCGGTGTCGTTGCGGATGCTCACCTAAGCGCGTCGTTTGTCGGGCATGGTGGGGATTGTGAGATGTTGGATGACACGCAGGGAGGTAGTCGGGTGATGGAGAATACTCGGGGAAGAAAGGTGCGATGGGGTGATGAGATTCAAGCACCCAGTACACTCTTTTATACCTTTGTACCACCTACAGAAGCCGCGGGATACATGTCGGTCGTTGGCTGTTGTCAATCACAGGAACAGGAACAGGAACAGGAGTTTTGAACACGTCAAGAACGAGACAATTAGAATGAAAAGCAAGTACCTGAAAATCGGGATAAACGAAACTAGGGCATCAACCTGTCCCGGATTTTTTCGGAAATGCGTCGCATAAATACGGTTACGTCCCCGCACCGTTGGCCTGGGTGGTTCAACCTGTAACAGTACGGCGAGGACACGGGTCAAGCCATAAACGGGTCCCCGTAACCGCCGGTTTTACGCGTTTACGAGTTGCAAAAGCTGGCCGGCGTCGGTCTAGAATGATGCACACAACGGTAACATTAGGTAGGACCTCTGACACGACGAGGACATTCCGTTGCCATGGTGGTGTTCCGGTACCCGCAGGGCAGACGGACATGGACCAGTATTGAGTAGATTGGGAGAACCCCCATCAGAGATCTTACCCCTCTGAGATTTTCTGCGCAACAATTCGGCAGGGATTGTTTGGAAACGTTTCCGAGGAAGAGAGCAATATATTCAAGAGGAAATGTTATGAGACATGATTTCTGGCTTCCTCGAAGCCAGACAAGGATCCGATACCGCTGATGCCGGTACTTCAGCCGCTAGCGCAGAATAGGACAATTACTTGGAATGACGCTACCTACATAATTTTTAAAAGCACGTGGCTCCAGCACCAACGAAGGCACCGCTCATTAAGAGCTGCGCCATGGCACCGATGAACACCGCTGTTCCGCTGCTAATCAGCTTATTTCTCAATCAATATGTGTTTGTTTACTTCTGCCTCCGTGACTCACCCAAATATGTCTTTGATTTATTTATTTGCCGTTTTAGTCTTACCAGATCCTATTCCATGACCTCGCATTCGGCTGTTCTTTGGCTGCCCACTGTTCCTTTACAAGTTCCTTCACCGCTCTTCTGGTCTCCCACCTCTGCTCATGTTAAGTATTATTATTCGTCCACCCTGATTATTTTCATCCCGCACGTAGACGAAGCTCGAGACAAAGTGAGATTCCTACTCCGTGGATAGGTCCCAATCGCCGGGTGCCAGCTTAAAAATTCGATCTGTTGGCACCGCACTGTTGCACGGCCAGGGTCGGTACCTTCGCGGACATAGTCAATCGCTACCTAGCCGACCAAGGCTTTTTTGACGTGTCCGTGGCGCTCGTGAGCGTTGGGACGACAGGTATAGAATGCACCAAATAGCCGATCTGAAGCAATTACGAGACAACGTACGTTGCAAATTCATTCTGGTGCAGCTGGTTCTGTATCTGAAGTTCGTGAATAGTTAATTTTCTACTTCACCCAAGTCATTCCAGGAAATCAACTCGATGACCCCCTGAGATTATGAATTGCACTCCGGAGATATCGTCGGGTTTCTGCCGGGCCATCTTCGTCTACCCGAACCTACTTTCCCACGTCCTTAGGACCGTAACATAATTTTTGTGCGGACTGGACGAGCTGATCCGACCGCAGTAAGTGATGGGTAAATATTTTGTCCGAGTGCGGACCTAGCTCTGAAGGTACCCGAGCGCCAAGAGCCAAAATGAAATGAGATCCGTCGCCACCGCGTGAATAAGTACTGTAAATGAAAGCTGGGAGACGGAGCCCTTAATGGGCGGTGTCTTCGTTGGTGCTCGAGTCTGCTCGAGTCATTGCTAGACGCCGCGCTTTAATTTCAGCGCTGCGCATCATGTCTGACCCTTGTACATGTGTATGTGGGCGGCGCCCAATCACCGCGTTCCGGCCCCTAATGGGCAGAGGTCTGGCTATGTGCATAGACAGAGACATAGACAAGGCAGTCTGGCTACATATGGTTACACCACATAGACGTGGTACGTCTACCTTAGTTACGTCTGTCTACATGAGTTGGCCGACATTGACCGACCTGGACAGAAGGCCGGCGGAGGTAGCCAGAGGTAGACTCCCATAGACAAACTGCTTTTTAAATTTTCCCAACGGTGGAATGAACCCATTCTGGCAACGTTTCCGTAGTTGAATTCCTATTTGATGAGTCTATAATCAACTGATGTAGGTGACTGGCAAACACTACACGAAGTTGGTATAGTGGAAAATCAAGCATTTGACGGGTGTTGGCGGCGGCAAGATGCGTCTGGGCGTAGGTTCGATCAAGCCACCTTTTCACTCTCACATGACCGAGCTTCGCAGCGCCTTCTGAGAAGGTGTATCAAACTCAAAAAGGGAATGTCTTCGATGCGTTTTCCTGCGACAGAGACCGCGTTAAATATCTGGGCGACCTGAGATTAAACCTTCATAATATCAATTAAAATGGATTGACCTCCTCAGATTTGGCTTTAACTGTCTGAGAGCAGCCGTAAGTAGCTCTTCTTCTCATCGATATTCTCACGCAGACGGAGCAATTGTCTCGACTCTCAACCACGCTCTGCCCGCCGCTCCTGACCGACTCTGCCTACCTACCTCCGCGCGCATCAAATAGCCTGCTCGCTACGCTCCCAACGCACGCGTATCTGTCACCGTGTGACGCTGCCGGCCGCGGCCATCAAGCACATGCCACAAAGCTCACCACTCGCCTCCGTCTCAATGCACGGCGCGCTACCCTTCAGCCCCACAATTCCACCCCGCCCAGTTTTCCACTAGGCCAGCTCCGTCCCTAGTCGCCCGCGCCCCACGCCCGCCTACGCTGTCTATCCACCCATGCGACGATTTCGCCTTCGCGACGCCCGCCCACCTACGCCCTCTACCCGCCCTCACCCCATGCGACATCGCGACCTCACACACCGACTCGGCGCCCGGCGTGCACCTTCCCGCCGTCTGTGTCATACAGCCGCTGCTAGAGCTCCGCGAGCCGCGTGGAGAGCTCGCTGACGTCTCGAGCTTATAGCGCTCGTCGCGTCTCCGCCATTCGTCGCTTTAAGCAGGTGCTTCTATGTCGTCCATGTGTAGGTACGATCCGCCGCTCTTGGGACAGTGCATACATACATATTCTGTTTTTAGCGCACATCAGTGAAAATGAATAGAATCTTTTAATCGATGTAAGTATGTATGAGATTCGTTCGTAAGTTAACCACTGTATCCGTAGCATCTTCTAATCCTTCAGAAGATGCGCTACAGAATGGAGAGTGAGCATCTGAGGTCAATCAAATGTCTGTCGTGTACGTTAACCCAGATCTCGTGCCTTGAACCAACGCCATTGAGGTTGGAATTTAAATTTGAAAGGCGGAGTAGGTGGAGTCAAAATCAAGCAGGGTTACTTACCGCGCACGCATAGCTTTCGCGACGTCAGATCCGGATATCTCCGGGTTTCCCACCAAGGTTACAATGGTTTATTATGGGTACATCTACAATGTTCGGAGTTCCATATTGATTTAGCCCTGAAAATTCTCCGATAATTTCGCTGTCTTCGATGTAAGTAAGCGGTGCGTTTGAATCATATCCCCTTTCCCGGTTTCAATACCTTCCGCAGCCGGATGGCCGGTGCAACTTGCACATCAATTGACACCACAGCGGGCTTACTTCCTCCTCCATCTCGTTATCTCATCAGAAACTGTTATTCGAACTTCAAGGCCCATGAAAGCTTTAAACTTCCTTGTCCTGCCAGTGCACGCAGATAGGTTTCCAATTCTGAAGGCTGACATCTGTCCGGCAGCCCGCATTTGTCGCTAAGGATGTCAACGTCCGGAATCAGGGACCAGGGTACGCAGACGGAAGAACGAAACGTCAAGAACCAACGGAGCTTGCGAGCTGGGCTGCGGGATATAAAGCACAGACGTGGACCATGGATTGACTATCGCCCTCCGTTTCCATCTCCAACACCCACTCTCTTTTGCTTTAACTGATATTTTTTCACTCTTTCATATGGCACCGGAATACATTCCCCAACGACCGAAGGATGCCAAGTATCGCACTCTAATCGTACTCCTCGAAGGGACTGGGGACAAGTACGTGATCATCCCATCCCACACTTTGGTTCGAACTTGACCACCGCTGTTCGCAGGAAGGACGACGATGTAATTATATCCAGTTCGTGGAGCACAAATCTCT
>JARJLF010002957.1:0-25320 GCA_029378395.1 Mycena leptocephala
GGTGGCTTTATGAGCGTCCAAATCCCCCGTGAATCTAGAAATGGTGATTAGAAACCAGATTTATCAATTGAAATCATGGCATATCTTGGAGTCAAAGCTTGGTCGAACCGTACTGGGCCACCTTAGCAATTTTGAGCTCGAGTCCACGCATAAAGCGGCGTGGATACAGGTGTATGGGCTCTGAAACTAAGGTATGCATCCTGTGGGTGAGACGAGATATTTTCCGCGAATTTATGCGAAGGTTTCATGGCCTACCGAATTTTTCTTCGAGGGGGGGGGTCCCAAAATAGCAAAAACGGGGTAGTGGGCCACCCAGCCAAATCATTTGTTCGCGCCCATATTATTCCCCCCGGTGTATCCCAAATTATTCAATGGATACAGGTACATTATTTTGTACACTTAGACTTGAGATCTGTGATGTATGGGGCCGTAACTATTTGCCTTTCCAGCCATCAGGGATGGGTGAAATTGCACTCCGGACAGAGTGGGTTCCCCAATAGAGCACAAACTGTAATAAAGCCCGAAACTAAGACACAGATGGCTCCAGGGGAAGTATTAGGACATACCTAAATGTTAATGATGACTACCACATACCAATAACCCATCCAACAAAATTCATCTTTTTGCGCGGCTGAAATTCGGTCGTTTGGGGTAGTAGCCTAGCGGGAACAGGAAGTCGCGCATTTAAAAGCCAGATCGATGTAAGAGAATACCTTATTAGGGGTATAGAATGCAGCAACCGCGTTCCAGGTCCGTAGGCAAGACGGGTCGATCGCTATATGACCGGACTCTGCCACTCGGGATCAGGTCGAGATGATCTTGAATGGTCCAAGAGGCGAAGGGGACTCGTTTTCATATATAGTTTGAAACGAGGGGATCAATTCGAATCAAGGGATGCCAATGAACCCCAAAACTTGTGAATCGGCGAAGAATTCGTGGAGAAACCGGCCAAAGACGAGCGCGAAGGCCGTTCGGAGATAAGAAATGACGAGTGCCGCAACTTTTGATCGCGGCATCACTCTGCCTCGAAATTTGACATACAGTGTCACGATAGATCATACAAGACATACCGCCGCTTCGCTCTGGCAATTCAGAGAATGGAAAGGACATATCATCCACGTTCAAAAAAGGTACTACAGGGGCACACAGGAGAACGAAGGTGAGAATTTACGTGAGCTTGAGGAAATAAGGTCCTCGCCATCGGCATTGGCCCTGGGTTTGAGAGAAAACAGCAGTACTCAGTACCCAGAAATGGAGAACACCAATGTGGATATTGCCAGCCAGCAAGTTGAGTTTCTGCAACAAATGATGGGGGATCCAGAACATCCGCAAGTTACTCAGTGCTGGAGATACCCCAAGAATGAGCCTTGCAATTTTGCACGAATAGATTGAGCGATCGAATGACATGGTTGCCCAGTAGTCACAGAGCCCAAGAGAAATCAATCCGAGCCGAGGAGCTGGAGTTGAAGGGATAGACCGGGAAAGACGGGTTGGGCAATGTGGGATGGAAAGACCGAGGGAACTGCCCTATTTATTCGGATCCTCGGGGGTGCTGCGTGGCCGCAGGTTGAATACAACTGCGGCACAGGACGGGATTCATTGCGCGAAACGGCGCTTATCTGCGGATTGACTGTGAAATGGTCAGTTGAGGGATGGTCAAAGCATTCGTCGAACGCCAATGAAGCCAAATTCGGATGGAGGCCGAGTAATTTTTTTCTGGAACGTCGACCGAAAGGGATAACTCTGGGCTGTAGCTGGAATGTAGAGCTTTGTCCCGTGTCGTTCTGCGGCGAAGTTTACGCGGTGCGTAGTTGTCGTAACGGGGATAGCTGCGTATGGAAATGGGAAAGTACAGAGGATGTTCAGCACAGATGCAGCTGGCGAGCACAGTAGGACAAAAGGACATAGGATAAATGGAGAAAGGTACAAACAATTGCAAAGAATCGCGAAGCATTTCGTTAAAGAACGGTTAATTCCATCCTATGAACACCAAATCCAGGGATTCCACATCACCGCACCTTCTATTATGCAAGTGGCCCACTACCTAGTTCGGCCCACTAGGTAGTCGCTGATAATAGCACCTCCTCGATTGAAATCGAGGTAATTCGTGGCCACGAATCGATTTAGATGATAAGTAATGGGAACGTCAAAGAAAACACATTTCAAGGATGAGTCGTACATGAGAGAATCAATTTGATTACGAGTTTCGGTTCCGAGTCTGCAGCAAAAACTCTGATTCTAATATGGATGACAATGGATGTCACACTGTAAGTAGAGCGGGACTGTACCTGAAATTTCTCCTCTCCGCTTCTTGGCCCCGAACTCGCCCGCCTCTACCCAGAAATCCGCGCCGGCTTGGGCGCCAATCTCCCAGTCGGCCCAGTAATCGTCAGGGATGACACCTAATATGAAGCGCGGATCCGACTTCAGGGGACTAGTTTGTGGAATAATCTCGAGGGCGTCGCGCGCCGTGTTGGCAGAGACCCAGAAGTTGAACAGGACCACAAGGTTTGCACCATCACTCAGAATTTGGGGGAGAATGGGCCCTGATACGTCGATACTCAACGCCAGATGAGTGAGCGAGGGAAGGGACGCCAGACGTCGTACTTGTAATTCCGACATCCGATTCACAGCATCGACTACGTGGAGGTGCGTAATAGATGCAAGGGCCGGGTGGTCGAAGTCGATGGCGTCATAACTCCCAAAGAGTTCGCTTAGCGTGCCCACGAATCTGCGGATCTGCGTGGTCCCGAGAATGGGCAGCAGCGACGGCGTGCAATACCGACCCATGACCGCCAAGCCGACCAGGTTAGAGCAAAGAGACAAGAGACTGCATGCCTGATCCACCGTCCACTCGGAATTATAGTCGAGGAACATATGGAGCACGGCATCGGCGAAGAAGTTTGTCGGCTTTGAATGCATTGCGCGCATAATCGCGCCCGCCTTAGCGGCACGGAAGGCGTCGTCAGCATCCACCCGAATTACCCTGTATAGCAAGGGTTCAATCCTAATGATACAACGATCTCAGTGAAAGGCTCTAATGGCGAAAAAACTACATACCACGTTAGAACGCGACGTGCAACCCGCAGGAGAGGGGGGATCGTTCCAGGATGAATGGTGGCCGCAATCTCGAATATCTCCCGCTCTAGCTCGGGCGGAAGGATAGGATCCATGATGGCACCGGTCACCGTCTGCCTTATTCAAAGTCGGTGTCTGTCCTGGAATGCGAAGTGACAGGGATTGTAAAGAGTAGTCGCCGAGGCAGTGCCGAGTTTGGTCTTGTTTCTCGATCTGATGGGACCTACGTTTCGGCGTTTGCTTTTGACGACAAAAGGCGTCCGATCTGCTAAGTGAGCCCACCATCAGCTGCACGTGCCCGCAAGGCACCTTCCATATCGGGAGGTTGATGCAGCCAATCAGATGCCTTGCAACATGGCCACCAGCTTTATTGGGGGAGCTTGCTCCCCCGATTCTATTAGGGCGATCCGATTTGCGTGTCACGTGAAAAACCGCGGTTTGTTAAGTCACGAGTTGATTCCCACGATCGTGCTGCCGCGCAGCGGCAGCTCGTTTCGGCCGAAATCCACAGCAGTTCATTCAATCGAAATCCTCAAGGCAAGCACGCATAACCCGCATTGCTCCTTGCTTCCCCCCACCATCCTCGCTGTAAAGTTTCAGGTACTCTCCTCTTTTCAGTTATATTTTATATTTTATTCCTCCAAACTCAGTCTCTTTGATGCACTTGGTAATTGGCCCCTATCTGCTCTTTCTGATCTTATCTCGGACTGTGTGTGCTTTGTGCTTTTTTAGCCTTGACCTCACTTTTCTCGCTTTTTGTAGCTGTTAGAATACATGGTTCCCTTGCCCCTCTAAATACCACTTACCCTTGATGGGCTATTACAATCCACAAGAGTCAAGGAATTACTCTTGACGAAAACAACTGATAGGCCGCAAGGATTTTCCTCGGGTCTTTCTTTTGTTGCTATTTCTCGAGTGCGTGGTATAGCTTTCCGGACATCCTTCGGGTGGGCCCGGCTGCAAAAACCCGTTGCAGAATCGCCGAAAATGCTGGAGTATGACACTGCACGTAGGGCTGCACTCTAAGTATGTATTTATTTGATGAGGATTACTTGTAAATATTCGGAATCTCCAATTGCGAAAAAACACTCTGTATTAGCGAGCTCCCCCCTACGTATCCGGGCACCGGAATACAAAACATATTGAGTGCTCTAAGGGCCTCTACGGTGCTTTCAGTGCCCTATTAGGTTGCATATTGCCAGCTAGAAACCTCTCTGAGGTTCCGAAATCATTATTAAATTGTCTAATGGTTAATCACTGTAAATACTGCCCATTTACACTCTATTGCATGTTTCAAGGCACACAAAAATTCCTGGACATTCCAATAAGTTGTTCAGGATGTTAAAAGCACTTGATAGCTTGCCACACAAGATAACGAAGCGGAATCAAATACAGCGTTCCAAACGGGGACCTCCCGATATGGAAGGTGCCTTGCGGGCACGTGCAGCTGATGGTGGGCTCGCTTAGCAGATCGGACGCCTCTTGTTTGACGACCTTTGTCTGTGCGGAAGAAAAACAAGGTCAACATACACTGCATTTTGACTACCTCGGGAACGGCTCGGCATATCTCGGCTAAGCTGGGTCCAGAATCTGTCAAAATGATTGGGGGAGCTTGCTCCCCCTCTTTGCTGACCGATGCCCAAAATCGGATGGCTGTGCAAGCGTGCTTGACAGTGATATACCTAGTTATGGCCCTACGGGCGGAGCCTGGTCACCCACCTTCCAAGCTCTCAGTATAACAACCACATTTGCATATTTTTCTGTAGACTAAAAGTAGATAAGAGATCTGGAGACGCGCCCGTGCTCACAGGCGACTCCAATCCAAATCTCAGTCCTCCTCGTTACCCTCAGTGCTCTCCGCGAGCGTCAGCGGCTGCTTTCAGCTCGACTGAGACAATGGCATGTCTGTGGGAACGATGAGCGTACGATAAAAACAACAACGCAATACGAACAGCAAATACAGACAGATCCGATAACCTCAAGAGGGACCGAGAGCAACATAGTCCATCCCAATTGACACGACGCAGACCGGATCACAATGACTATTAAAACTAGAGCCGCGGGAGCCAATTTCCTCACTCGACGAAGAAAGCAGAACCAAAAAACCCATCCTCTAGACACAAGAGCACGAAGACATAACTATTCCTGGTACCGACTTAGGAACCAGGTCTCAAACACGAAATGTAAAACCGCCGATCAGCATCGATCATCCATTGAAATCATAAATTAAATAAATAAATATCTAATCAAAGTTTTCTGGCAGAGTGTTTCAGTGCTTCTGGGTTAAATTTTTGTAGAAAATTAAACAACTAAATTAATTACCCATGTCCAACTGCATCCTCCTGTTTCGGTTTCCTCCACCTCTCTTTATCCTTTTTGCAGTCTCTCCATCTACTTCATCAACTCACCTCCCTCGCATGCCAGACATTTCTATGAATTGCAACCTATTCTGGACCTCACTGGCAGGACCGGAGCTCACTGGCAGTATCCCAGATTCCCTTCACCCAAAGAATCCTGTCCTGCCCTCCAGTGTCCTTGAGTCTTGTGCTATCATACCTATCATGGTGGCTGGTTCTGGGTTCTTGAATATTGGCACAGACCACACGGGTGTTGGTCCAGCGCTGTCGAGTCTGCATTCAAAAGACCCCCTCCATGATACCTAGTGTGTTCCCTTCCTTCAAGTGCTTTCCATCATAATCTCACTAACACAGTAGAGCACAACAACCGCGAGCATGAACCGTCAGTTCTGGAATCAACCAACAGTCTTCTGTCTGATTATGGTGAGGATCATCTTGCCGTAGCTTCACGGATTTTGATAAAATTCCGGAGGAAATTTTTAAAAGCTTTTTTCACCGAATATTACGTGCTCTGTGAACGTTGTTTGACAATCATGCTTTGGTGTTTCGTACTACGTCTTCGTATTTTTGCAGAGGACAGCCGAGATCAGCCAACAGACCCACTGTCGCAAGAATGTTGCAAGTTCGGTGGATATGGAAGCTATGGTGGTCAACCTGGACCTTTAATAAAATGGGGTACAAACACTCGTTTTGAGCAAAACATGGCCCATGAAAGTCTAAGATACAAATATTTTTGGGACACCAAAAAAAAGGATAGAAACTTTTTCCCAAAACACACACATTTTTTTTTTTCAAAGTTGCAGACAATCACTGCGCAAGGTATAAAGTCCAACAGAATAGTGGCTGTGCCAGCCCGACTGATGGCGGTGGAAGCCATCATAGGCCAGTCGGAGTGTCAGCATCAAGTGAATTAGCACCTATAAGCAGCTGTGGAGGAGGTGCTCTTTGACTTTCAGATGGCGAGGTCATTGATGGTTCTTGAAGGACCTCTGATCGCTATGACCCCCCCATCAGGCAGGTTGGCACAGCCACTATTCTGTTGAACTTTATACTTTGTGCAGTGATTGGGTGACTTCCCGTAACACAGATCTGTGTTTTTTAGATACTTTTCAGTGCCAGTGATGGCAAGTATGAGTGTAAAAAAGTATTGTATTGGTGGTTGAGCACCCGTAAGATATTTTGACAGCACTCTGTAACACCCAAGACTTCAGCTAGCTTTAGCACCCATCGGCAAAAAGCCGAGTGTTTGGTGCTTGACTTCATCGAACTGTCCCAGCAAATATTGGCCATGAAACGGCACCCAAAATTAATGTGCGCCACATAGTCGGCAATGCGGGCCGATTTTCATGTGTGTGCAATGAAAACGACGTGGACTTCCACAGCTCAAGTGAGATAAAACTCGGGGGCTCTGTTCTCTGGTCTCCCATGAACCAGAAACATGGAGGCTTGGGCTTTAGAAGCATCAACTGGCGTACAAGTCGAGTTAAAGGGTGGAAGTAGAAGTGATGTGCCACTGAGCCGTGGGCAGCCATGATCCAACATTGCCATTATCGGTTTGTTCAAGGACATTTATGTCTGTTGGGGGGGTCCTGACCCCCTGAACAGATACTCAAGTGTGCGAGGGTTTGATGAAGTATAAGCGAGATCCAAGGCCGATGGGGTCCAGAGCCCTGCCATCTCGGCAAAACAGCAAAAGTATCTGATTTTACACACTTCTATCTTACGGGAAGTCACCCATTAGAGTATTTGCAGCTGCCAAATCGCACTTTTTAACGAAAAAGTGATGGCTGATGGCAAAGATCTGTGACACCCAAAATGGAAGAATCACCGAGCAAATATCATAGAAAGTCCGTCAGACATGCTTGCATGCCTATTCTTCTTAGCTACAGGGATGTATTGAACCTTCTTGTATGCATCCCCCGCTTTCTGGGAGCGATTTAGGAGACAATGGGTGTGTAGGACGCGTAGCGTAGAAGCCTGCAAATATTTATAGTTGAGTAGACCCCCGAGGGATGCGTCTGGCGAGCCGTAGGTTAGACGGTAGGCGTCCGAATGGTGTACGTTCCACGAGTTGCGCAGGAGCTACGAGAGGCTTAGGACCTCCTTAGTTCTCGTGCCCCTAGCCCCGAGTGGACTTCCTCTCGAGGTGCAACTCAGTAGCGCGGGCACTCGTTCTGAGGGAAACCGAGAAGGAAAGGAGAAGCTTACTTACCTTCACTCTAGTAGGGCCTCCAAGCTTGCCTGCCGTTAAGAGGGCCAGGTAAGCGCAGGTGGCTTTCGGTGTGAGAGGGTAATTGGTAGAAAAGATGATCTTATTCGGGTAATCCCGCGAATCTAATCCTACGTGACAGGTGTGACATAATAGATAGGTATCTCCAGCGCATCGTATATCGCGCTGGAGGATTGTCGTAAAGACTCGTAAAAAAGGAAAGAAAAAGGTATCTAAAAGTAATACAACTCCCGGTTGAACGGGAGTTCGTGAGTGCGAGATATAGTCCGTGTGGCCCGTTACAGGGTGCGGGGGGCCACTCAGGTCACATCAGTCACCATCTTCGCTTAAAAGTGATGGGCAGTAGCAGAAATCTGAAAGGAGTTGCAAATACACTCTATTGTACATGTCTGCAACTTTGTGTTTTGGAAAAAGTTTCTATACTTTTTTTTTGGTGTGCCAAAAATATTTGTAAGTATCTTGGACTTTCATGGGGAAATCAGGCCATATTTTGCTGAAAACAAGTGTTTGTACCCCATTTTATTAGAGGTGCAGATTGACTGCCATAGGAAGCACAGTGTCCAGATGTTGCCAAGAATAGTGCAATGCATTTAAATCAACATGTCCCGCAATTTGGCTACAGGTTTGCTTCATATAACTAATACTGGCCTATTTTTACATGGTTAGTGTTTGACGAAACGGGAGAATTAATGCAAGGGGACACTTTTCCAGACCCATAATTTGATCTCCTCACCCGAATGCCAATGGGGGGCATCATAGCTATAAAACCATGCTGGCAGTCAGTTGACCCAAGCGGCAGAATGATATTTGCGGAATATTGGCACACCATTATTTTAACAATATTCTGCCAACATTCAGCCAAAACACCCTATATTCACGATATATTGGTGCTTGACCAAAACTCTGGTGAATGCAGCTTCCACTGGATTTGAATCTCCGAACCTTCAGATTATATAATCAAACCCAAATATGGGAATCAACACCAACCCTGTCAGCCGCACAAGGTACATCACTCATCTCATCAGTACACAAAATTTACCTACTACTTTGACCCCTTCGGGGTGTCATACGAAAAATTGGAACGATACAGAGAAGATTAGCATGGCCCCTGCACAAGGATGACACGCTTTTCCGGAGTGGTAGACCTACGGGTCTCAATATTTATGCTCCTTTTTACAAGGAGTGTTTCAAGCACAAAGACCAAAAAGAAAAGCGGAATTCCACTTTTTTGGTTCTTTGCTTGAAACACTCCTTGTAAAAAAGGGCACAAATATTAAGACCCGCAGGTCTACAACTCCGGGAAAGTGTCATCCTTGTGCAGGGGCCCTGCTAAAACACCAACAGATCGGTCCCTGTTCTGCTCCTTAAGAAATGCGACAAACTGTGAGAACTTGGTTTGTATCTGAGCTTGTGCATGCATTGTCGGTTGGGTAAGATCACGATGGATCTTGTCAGCGTTACATCATCAATATAATTTCTGAGGCCGAATGGCCGCGGCTCAAACACCTCAGTCCTGGACTGATATTGTCCCGTTTGCCCTAAAAAAATTGTATTACCACTGCCAAAAAAGAAACCTTTTTTGAAAATTTATCTGCATCTTTAATTTTCCGTGTTCAGATTACAAAGTCTTTGTTTGGATTCCAAACACAGACTCCGCAAGAAAATTCCTTTTCGGGAGCAGCTCCACAATCTCATTCATTTCGAGATCAACTGCAATCTTGTGAGTGGATCAATTCATGGATGGTCTGTGAATGTACTATGTATGTGATCAGAACCAACATTTATTTGCATGTTCAGATTACTTACAAAATCTTTGTTCAGATTCCGAACATAAAATTTTCTATGTTCGGATTCCGAACACAGAATCTTGAGATGTCGATTCAATGACATTCGGAATCCAAACACTGCTTCTATGTTCAAATTCCGAACATAAACTTTTCTATGTTCGGATTCCGAACACAGAATCTTGAGATGTCAATTCAATAACATTTGGAATCCGAACACTGCTTCTATGTTCGGAATCTGGACATCCATTTCCAAGCACGGTGAAGTAAAAAGGGGACATGTGGGAAGATCGAAATTCAACTGCGGGCTCTCAGCACCTGGTCGACAAAGGCTCTGTTGATTTGGCGAATGAAGAATAAAGCATGGTACGCATCTAAGATGAACTTGATCACTGTGAAAGCACATCCTAGGATTGACACCAGTGAAAAATGAGCACACTCCTTCTCCTGCAGTGTGCACAGTAAGAGTATGTTGTACAAAGCACAGATTTGAGTACACCCATGGTCCAGTGTGCACGGTTTCGTGTGCGTTCAATGATTACAGAGTATAGGAGAACAAGCACGTAGGATTCAGTGATAAATACTGTTATAGAAATTGGACAGATATCTTCGGCGTCAACAGTGTTTACTGTTGACAGTTCACCATTTGCCGTTCACCGTCCATTGTCCATTGTCCATCGTTCATCGTTCATTTCGCAATTCAATGTTCACAGTACAGAGGCTGTTCATGATCTACGAAGTGCACTGACCATTCGTAGAAGTACACCGACCAGTGCAAAGATTATCTCTGGATATGTATCAATTGTTCCAACCAGTGAGTCCACTCCGAATGTTTATTCCAAAGAACTTGAACTTCCGGATGTACCAAATTTTTTGGCCAACCAAGAGTTCAGTGTCAACCATAGTGAAAATATCCCATATCTTCCCCTGCCTGTTTCTGGGCATGATATGTGTTCTAATGAGCTTGAGCTCTGGTACAAATTTGCTGGTGTCTGCTCATCCACCACAGTTTTCGTCCAATATTCTAACTGTAGCCTCTCACGATATATCTGCTTTTGTTCATTCATACTGCTTTCTGACAGCAGATGATACTAGAACACTTGCGGAAGCTCATGCTGTGAGTACACAGGTCTGGTATCGCCAAGATCTACACCTCAATATCCTGAAAAATCACCAGTGTAATGTGAATTGTCCTGGCTGGCATTTGTACCTGCTCTTTCGACGGCTAAATAAGGCGACTGAATAGTACAGTTAATTCACCATCTCAAGCTCCAATGCATCCAATTAATATTTGGTATTCAAACGAGAATGATTTTCATGAGGCAGGTGTTGTCAGCATGCTATACAGTTCCAACTTGTTCGCTGTGGTTTAGCTGCAGAACTCGCAAAAGTCGCAAGTTCTTCTGATCAAAATTACATTATATGCCGCATAAGGGATGTGGCTCGCTTCGTATCAATGTTCGCTCCGCTTACGGTGAGCGATCTGAGAGCCTTGGCGGTTTGCCACCATTTGCCAGCAATGAGTAGGAAACCCTACCTTTTAGAGGCACTGTTGAAACATTCATGTCAATCAATCTGTGAACTTGACTGTTTGCTCTTCAAGCAGATATTAAGGCCTCAATTGGGTCCTTTCATTGTGCGCACACTGCCTCCGGGCACTGTACGGCTCACAGCAAACCAAGTTGAGCAACTAAAACACGGGAGCAAGATAACTCTGCGCCTCCCTAGGACAACGTAGTGTGACTGTGGTGGTAAAGTGGGATAGTCTCGAAGCTCTTTAATCTTACTTGTCTGAATCTGTTGGACATTTCATTAGAAATAATTATAAAATAACATTTATCTGTCGGACTCAATGAGAGCAACAACCAAGTAGGTTTGGAGATGCCTTCATACCTATAAGAATTTTTCTAACATCTGGTGGCCTCAATGTGAGCTGGTTGACGTGTGAGTGAACCTTTGAGCCGTGGTTCCAGTGCCTCTAATTCTAATACAAACTTCAAGTCAATGTTATCGAAGAAATGAAACATTTATTCAACATGAATGGAAGCCAGCACAAGAAGTTCTCTGAAACCATGAAAATCAGGATGGAGGGCCAAGTTCAACTGGGTGGATTTGGAGCTTGGTGTGGAAAAAGGTACGTACCAGGGGTGCCCGGAGGGCCTTGGTATGGTGTATTCAGCGCCAAAGTTTCGCGATGCATTACAACAGCTATTCCAATACCACCAAGAAAAGACGGAAGAGTTATGGCGGAGACGCACCATTCAAACCGCGATTGCGCCAAACGCGATCGCGCCATCCGCAGCACTTAACGCGCGCCATCCGCAGCACTTCATGAGAAAAAGAACCCATATTAGGGCAAGCACCGCCACAACCTTCATGGTGTAAGACCTGGTCTCTAACGTGACCAGGCATTCCCACGGCGAGACCATCAATCGCCTTTTATGGGTTGAGGCACAAGTTCCGAGCAGTTTCAGCTTCCGAAGACCTTCTAATGTCCTTGTAGAGTGTTGGTTGTTTAGTGTCATAGATTTACAGTGGCCAGTGCGAAAGGAAAAATAGGAGTCACCCTTTTTGCTCCCCTTTTTGCGCCCTTTTTCATGCCTGGCAGATAATGTGTTATAAAATCCAGAAAAATTCACCCAAGTCCTTTTTGAACATTCGAGGTGGTATGTGACCTTTGAGGAACGATATGAACACCCAGGCTGCATGCAATGGAGAAAGGGAGCCAAAAAGGGAGCGAGCCTGGGGGTTTCACAGTTGCCCTTTTTCGCGCCCTTTTTCGTTCACTTTTTTTTTCGATTTCTCCAGAATTGCAGGTAGGACCCCGTTCTGTTCGGTTTCCTACCCTTTTTGTACTTCTAATTGAAAAAGAGAAAAAAAAACCAGGCGAAAAACGAAGAGAATGGCAAAAAGGGCGAAAAAGGGTGGCAAAAAGGGCGGGAAAAAGGCCAACTGTGAACAACCCTAATGAGCTGCATACTTGACACTGATGTTCCCACGGACTCAACCCTTGATTTCCCGCAACCACAAGTCCCAAGCACTTCCAGAGTGCAAGTTGGAGAAGGAGTAAAGTTTCGTCTATCCTCATCTGTATAAATATCATGATGATTGAATGTGATGTCCGAGAAGATCATGGAAAGCCCCTATTTTTGACTTTAAAAGTTTAAATGGATTGAAGACCTTCACTTCGCCGTCTAAATCAAGTTGAGTTTTATGATTTTATGGAGGAAAAGTAATGCAGGTTGATTTCACAGTTTTCACATTTAAATGTATCTAGTTCAGTGTCTAAGTTCTGGGGAAGAATAAAGTAATCAACGTTGAATCGGTGTATAGGGCTTCCGGAGAAGATGTTGCAAAAGAAATTGACTTGTAATTTAACGATGAAAGGCTTTCACTCTAGGTGCGGTGGAAACACTCTAATGCTATTCTAGCTCAATGGAAATATATCCACTAAACTATAACAACACTAAAACCAAACTACAACTCCAATCGTGACAATGAGTGAACAGCAGTGCGTGTTCGGGGGTGAGAATCAAGTATTAGATTCTATAGCGCAGGTGATTCGTTTGAGGAAGACAAGTAAAGTTGTACGAGGAAAGGTTCTCCTCGGACACAGTCAATCAATCTCCTCGGAAACCTTGACAAGTTTCACAAGCAATGGGGTGAACAGTGGGTGTGTGGTTTACAGTTCAGAGAACTGGCGTGTTTTGTTCCGAAGAACGGGTTTGTGCCTTTCAGCGGGTAACGATCCTCAACGGTCCGCCGGGATATCAAGAGGAAGTGAGTTCGACTACAACGGTCCGCTGCGTCTAGAATAGAAACTTTGAGACGGTCCGCTGTGAGCCATCACTTTGTGATCGCTCTGGAACGGCACATACGAAGCGGAAACAGCTTCCCCAAATAAGGCAGAGCACATTCCCGATCCGACGCCTTACACATGGCACTCACATAAAACGGATCCCGACCCCGCACGCATGGCCAACCATTAAACGCGCGCGCAAGAAAGAAAGCGGAACGGCATGCGTAAATATTGATTATCTGCAACGCCGCTCGCCGACTTTCCAGACTCTGCGCGCCCTGTGTTTTTCCCGCTGCGCCCGCACTTTCCGACTCTGCGCGCCCTGTGTTTTTCCTGCTGCACCTGCACTTTCCGACTCTGCCGCCCTGTGTTTTCCCGCTGCGCGCCCGCGCTTTCCGACTCTGCGCGCCCCCCTTGGTACTTCCTCGCGCTTCACCGCCGCCTCGCGCTCCACCTCCACCTCGCACCTCACCTCCGCCTCACCTCCGCCTCGCCTCACCTCCGCCTCGCCTCACCTCCGCCTCGCCTCCCTCCGCTTTGCCTCGCTTGGCTCTGAGCCAGGCGCCGAACGAAATAAAATCAAGTAGGATATGGTTATGAAGCTCGTGGAGCGGCCTTCAAGAAGGAATAGGATGTTCAAGTCGGGAGGAGGACCAACAAAACGAATAAGGAGAATAAGATCAGGGAAGAACGGCCGACCAAGACGAGATCTAAGGAACGGAAAACTCGTGCATAGGATCTGGAACGTGGAACTAGGGCGGAAATCGTTCCCGACACAAGGAGCATGTGTCCAAAGAGCGGAAATCTCGCACATAGCCTCCAGGAACAGGGAGTTGAGAGCGGAAATCATTCCCGACTGAAGGAGCACACGTTTGGCGAGCGGAGTATTCGCGCACAGCTTCCAGGAATGAAGAATTGAGAGCGGAAACTGGAGCGCCATGCGTTCGACGAGCGGGTTCCCACGCGCAGCTCAGGAACGGAGCAGGAACCTCTTTCGAGTCACAAAGACGGACGGAACCAGTCAAAGGAGCATGTGGCGCTCCCAATTTAGGGAGCGGAATGCGATGAGTCGGAGAAGAGCAAGAGGAACGTGTAGAAGGCAGTGCTAGAGGGTCGATTTCCTATAAATACGAGATGCTGCTACGAATAAAGACATCTAATTTTCCCATCTAAAACTACCAGCGCATCTTAAGTGATACGCAAGTACCGCTCACCAGGGTACGCCGACTACGAAAACAAGGTCTCCAGGGCTGCTCCTGGCAGAACATCGAACCGCCGCCCTTGGATCGTCCGCCGCTGTACGGACCGCTCCTCATAACAGCGATCTCGAGCACCACGCCAGTCACCGCTCGAGTTGTATAACTCCCCGACCGCTCGCATCGATCAGAACGGGTATCAACCTTCATCGCAGCTCTCAAGAAGCCGACTCCGCTCGCTGGAGCTCGCGAACGGAAAGAAGAAGACGATTTGTAGAGAGTTTAGTAGGGAACAGACTTGGAAAGAACGGAACGGCAGACAGGAGCGGAGTCGTTGAAAACAAGTTTAGGGCCTCCCAGCGCACGAAGCACCCAGAAGAGGTCGAAGGACCAAGGGTAGCTGTATACAAAAGAACCGAGAACGGCCCCATAGCGTTTATAACAACGGAAACCGCATCGCATCTAAACAGTCGTCCGCTCCTCGACAGGATTGTAGAACGGGACGTGTTACAAAATTCAGGGAAGGCTAGACTTTGGGCGGATTCTCCTCCGTACATTAGAATAGCGAACCGTACGACCAGATATTCTCTGGGGCGTATCAAAATCCTCTAAATAAACCACACACATTTACTGCTACCACAGTCTCGCGCAGCGACACCATTATCTCCCCCAAGGACGAACACTCTCTACTTGCCCTTACCACCACCACCTATCGGCACCTAGCAGAGGCGCAGTCATCATCACACCGCCTCGGGTATGTACTCAAATGCGATTGAACGTGGATGGGTCTATGAGATTCCAACGGTGTGCCAATCAATCTTTCCGAGTAACAAAGTACAGGTGCGTGTAGCAAATGTCCTTTAGAGCCGACACTGACCGAAACCTGTGACACTGTCCTGTGCCCCAGCTCCGGGTAGTTCGCTGTCTAACTAGGTAGGTATATGGTCCTTTTATACAGTTAAAATGAGATGATAAATAATGATTAGGTGACCTCGGAAAGGAACCCGAGCCACTGAGCACGCCATATGTCGTCCACCAATCGTCCCTCTACGCCTATTGGTCCCTCGTAGTGACGCAGGTCAAAGCGCGGCTTCACAACCGGTTTGGTTGGAAATGATGTTCTTCAAGGAACAGAATAATCCCTCGTTCGACTCACTCCTCGGATAGGTCTTCTTCGTCTAGTTCTCCTCGGTGAGTGTTCCTGTAATCCTGAAGTTCCTCTGCCCTTTGTAGGAACCTAAATCCCGACTGGGTGAACCAGTGTGTGAACCTTCTGATGCCAACTCGGCTTCTTCCGCTTCGGGTAGCGATCCGAGTTTCGGTTGCCTTTCCGAGACTCGGATATCCTTCCGAGGCTCAGCAGTCTTTCCGAGACAGCTGTCAAGCTAGGTCTGGGCTCTCGATCGTTGCTGATTCAAGATCACAGCTTTCCTTTAGAACACGTGATGCAACGCGTCTACTATCCGGTCAACACAACGCCAAACTGACGTCTCCTCGGAGGCGGGTCCAGGACTATGTCTGGTTACCCTGTCATGACTTTATTATAATCTCGTCTCTCCCTCTGAATCCAAGTCTAGTAAAACAGCGCTTCCGGTAAAACCTCGGGTACTGCCTGATTGTATCTGATTGAGTTTCCTCGGAGACTCGTGTTTCAATGCTTTCCAGGATTGTTGCAATGTTCTCCTCGGAGAGCCAATCTGAACTATGTGACTGGTAACTAGCCGTTCGAGGCTCACGCTAGCTCATGTATATAAGGAAGTGTGCATGTGTGGTATTCGTGAAATACGGGAAATTGGTAAATTCCCTGCGTAGACAGATACACAGCTTATCAACGAATCTCTGAAGGCTCCAATTTTCATTAAAGAACCCGACACATATCGAAGGGCTCAGTTGGGATTCACATTAGATACTTATGGAAAGGACCTTAGTGAGTATGTATTTGACGAATAAAAATGGCACAAAGTGCCAAACATCAGAAACTCTGTATTTGCGCAAGCTCCCCCTTGCTGTAGCCGGGTACCGGCATACAAAACATATTGGTGAAGGAAGACATGCATGCAGGCTGACTGTGAAGTATGGAGAGACACAGATGAAAATATATAAAATACCAATAACAAGATTTCGGTCGGTTCGTTAAAGGTTTCTTTTGTTTCGTATAACCCCTAATTTCTTTCTTTCTCTTTATGTAATTAAGCCGCATATTTATAGACATTTGATCTTTGGAAGCGCCAATCAAACGACGAGCTCAATTATATATATACTCTGCCCTTCCGTTCAACGTTCGACCATTGGTTCAACTTGTCAACGACTCATTCAAGCTTCAATCATGCGTACAGATTCCTTGTTGCCAGCCCGAACGGTGCGTTATGCGGGCTCATCTGAGAGGATTCAACATAAATTTTGCGGATCTCAAAAATAAATAAATGGTTGATCTGGTTGGCTTACATGCTGCCTCTCATGACTCTCAGAAATCGGGTTTGGTGTATGGTCCACGACAGAGTTTTCTACAACTGCTAGAGTATCTTATGTTGCAGGACGGGGTTCGACTCCCCGCATCCAAATCCCGGTTCGACGACTCTTCTTTTATTTAAGTTGGCATTCTACGATTTGAACATCGGCGAGTATTCAGTGCGAAAGCCCTCCAAGCGCCAAGTCGGGATGCATGCTGTACATAAATTGTAAGCGGGTTCAATTTACCTGACATATTCAGCGTAGGTTTTAGGAGGGTGTGGTGTATGGTGCACTGCAACGCTTATTAATTTCTTGCGCATGTATCGCCTGTTGCAGGACGGGGTTTGACTCCCTGCGCCCGAGTCCCGTTATTTCGCATTTTTCCCTCTCCCTCTCTTATTTTTGGTAGTCATATATCACGATCTGTTCGAGGGTGGAATTTTTTTAGCTGGAAAGGATGGGAGTCATAAAATTTTGATCTACCTGGACAATGCGATAGTTATCCTGATACTGACGTAAGAAGAAATCGGGTGTGGTGCATGGTGCACGGCAGTGGTATTTCCGAGATGAACCCGAATGTAAGCTGGAGGACGGGGTTCGACTCTCCGCACCCGAATAATCCGTTATCTGTCCAGTTTTTTTCTCCTATTTTCTGGTTTTGTCTCGGCTTTTGGCGTTCGTGATCATGGAATCGGCGGTTAGGTTTCTACGATTGAACACTGGTAGTGCCACCATTAAGCAGTGGCAAGGCGGGATCCATGCTCACATAAATTGTGGCGGGTTCAATTTATCTGACGTGTCCAGCGTAGAGTTTAGTGGAAGAACTTGGGCGTGGTCCAGGTGTATGGTGCACGGCAGCGTTTCTTAAGCGGTCCGACGGATTGGCGGATGCCTTATGTTGCAAGACAGGGTTCGACCCTAAATTCCTTCGTCTTTTCTGTTCTTTTTCTCTCGTTGTTTGCCTCCTTCTCAATTTTTTTTTAAAATTCTCCACAGGATGCCACGACTCGGATCCGAGTCTATTCGAGGGTGGATTTTTTTAAAGCTGAACTCCAACATCAAGCAGCGGGAAGTCGGAATGCATGCTGGCATCATATGCTGACACATAAATTGTGCCAGAGTTCAACTTATCTGACATATCCAGCGTAGGTTTACAACATGCGAGGCACGAGCACCAAAATTGTTGTAGCGTCTGTCTATGAGAGACTAGCGTAGGTTTTAGGTGACGAACTCGGGTGTGGTGTATGGTGCACGACAGTGGTCTGTACAAGATTATAGTAACAACGAGGTTGTAAGCTGCAGGACGGGGTTCGACTCCCCGCACCCGAATGCTTGTCTGGAGATCTCCTTTTCTTTCCTTTTGGTTTTTCTCCTCGAGTGCTTTCGTCCGTCGAATTTATGTCTAACTCTCTGCTGTCTCTCAGCCTGAGAATGGATATTTCAAGTTGCCTGGAGGTAATGTTGTTGGAAACAGCAAATGTAAGGACCGGAATCATAAAATCCACCTACCCTATGCTGGTGCAGATGTGAGGCAAGGAATCGGCTGTGGTGTATGGTGCACGGCAGCGTTTCTTGCTTCTTCGCACTAGATGATTCACGCTGCAGGGCGGGGTTCAAGTCCCCGCACCCGAGTCCCCGTTCAACATTGCTTTTTTATTTTTTTATTCGGCTTCTGGTGATCTATTAGAGAGCTTGCGCAAAAGCCGCACCAGCCGCATGCGGCTTTTCGGCATTGCGCAAAATCATCGGGTTTTTCCTGGGTTTTCTGCATGATTTCGTGAGTTCATTGCACTCTCATGTCTCTGTGACACTGTATTGTGTTCATCCAAATTACTATCTGGTCGATGCACGAGCTGGGGAAGCAGTTTGTTCAGCCATCACTCCGGCTCCACTCAGATTTCGCACACTTTTTGCGTCCTGCACAGAGCAGTTGCGGCAGTAATGCAATTTTTTTCACTCACCAGGACTTGCCTGTCAACCGAACTATCTCTCCACTGACTTGGTTTCTCAGTAACCTCAGGTCTGATTTCCGCATGTGGCTTCGCGCAATGCCAAAAAGCCGCATGCGGCTTGTGCGGCTTTTGCGCAAGCTCTCTATTATACAAAAGAGAGTGGTCACGTATGTGGTCTTTGTCTCAAGACAGATGCTCGGACAAACATTGGGCACTGCCACTGATCCCTTTGCATCTCCTTTGGCCCTTCTTCAAATTGGACTGTTGGCCGTATGTTCAAGCTTCCGCGCCATCTGTGATGGCCATCACGTCGCTCCTCCTGTGCCGTAGAAATTTTCCTGGCTTTCATGACAGGACTTGGACGGGATAGACCAAGGATAGACTTTGCCCGGTGCCCGTCATGGAAACCATGAACCAGCTTAATGTTTTGATCTACGAGAGTCATTAAACACAGGCATTTCTGCTGTGAAGAAATGCATTTTCTATAACCTTGGCATGATTTGATGCTCATCTATCCATCCACGAGAGTTAACAGAAGTTTTTAGAAATTATGTATGAGTGTTTGCCCTGGATCCATATCACAGTAACTTTTCCTCAATGAGCTGTTGTGACTTTGAATGACTCCAGGACAGCGTGTACCAGTGAAGGTGGACCATAATGGGACTAGGGCTGTTCGCCGTGCCTGTCGCGCCGGTTCTGCGGGTTCTGTGTGATGGGTAGCTGACCCGTTCCGTCCAGGGGTCCGGAAATTTTTCGACGGGACAGCGATGGGACGGAGTTCAGTGATGACAGCCGTCGACGGGCGACGGGTTTGTCAACAGTGAGCACCTAAGTTCCACAGATTTGAATGATTTTCAGCTTGAATGTAGATCTCCTAATTGCCCTGAATAGGCCTTGGACAGATGTTCGTAGTAGTGCTCACCATGGAATTCCGACCTCTCAAAGGAGACCACGTAACGGACTTGATTTTTTCGTAATTTTTATGTTCCAACCTTGCCGTGTAGATGTGGTCTAGGTCTTTCCCCGACAAAGTAAACACTTCAGGAGAATGAAACACATTCTTCGCACTCTATTCCAAAAGCATAGTGATGCTCACTAATGATTTCAATCTTGGATTTGAGCATAACTCAACTACAAATCTTGAACTTACTAAGATCTTCTACTAGGAGGAAGTCTCCGATATTTTCACTAAAATCACGAGGTTTATTCAGTGAGAAGGCACCGACACCGTCCCGTTCCATAGAGATCTTTTCAGCCTCTGCGACGGGACGGGTTTGTTTGCCCGTTGCACTCCGGTCAAAGCGACGGCCATGCCCGTCACGGGCACGGCGAACAACCCTAGATGGGACTCACAACTGTTGTTCTCATAGAGCTCATTTTCCCATCATGAAAATTCCGATAGGACTCCTGCTGATTCCTGGTTTCACTCAACATTAAACGGCATCACCTATGAGTGAGGGCTGGACAATCGATGTCGTTTGGTCAAGTTTCAACAGTGACTTTTTTCCGAGTTGAATGGCATCACCTACGAGTGCGGGCTGGCCGATTGATGTCGTTTGGTCAAGTTTCAACTGTGACTTTTTTCCGAGTTGAATGTACAGAGGACACGAGGAATCCCTGCTTCACTTCTTGCTGTCGATTCCTGGTTTCACTCAACATTGAATGGCATCACCTACGAGTGCGGGCTGGCCGATTGATGTGGTTTGGTCAAGTTTCAATCGTGACTTCTTCCGAATTGAATGTACAGAAGCACAAGGAATTCCTCTTACTTCACTTCTCAACGGCTGCCCTGAACAAGACCTGATATCATAACTCTTTCTGGAGATCAGCAGTTTAGGAATCCTGGGATAGAAGGGGTTTTGTTTTCAATGTGTATTGTTTACATTCTCAATTATATTCGTAGCGAAGCACGAGTCCTTGCTAGTCGTAATTTACGATGGAGCCGTTGATTGGGGTTATACAACTGAATGCTGGTGAGTCTTCATTGCGCAGCTCTCCCACTATCGAGTAAGCCGGGATGCATGCTGTACATAAATTGTAGCGGGTTCAAATTATGTATCTGACATACCCGGAGTAGGTTCCATAGGGAGAACTCGGGTGTGGTGTATAGTGCACAGCAGTATTTCTTCCACCAGCCCAGAACATCTATGTTGCAGGACGGGGTTCGATTCCCTGCACCCAAATGTATCGTGGAGTATCGTGGAAAGTCCAGTTCTTTTTTTCGACTTTTGGTGTTCGTAACTCCACTGAACGGTTGGTTGCTCTACGACTGAACGCGGGTGAGTATTCAGTGCGCAGCCCTCTCGCCGAGTCACCATCAGCAAGTCGGGATGCACGTTCACATAAAACTGTGGTGGGGTTCGATTTATCTAACATATCCAGAGTAGGATGTACAGTAGCTGAGAAGCCAGTACCACACCTCCCGTCCACAGTCCATCGCGCCTGAGGGACCCACATAATACGGTGTCGCGGCCTGTATACAACCAAAGAAAGAAAATAATTAGACTTATGAGGGTTGAAAGTACATACGATCGCAGTGCGATAGAACAGCTTGTTTGTCGTGGCGCGCCTTCCCTCAAGGTCGCCTGCAAGTGCGAGCTGGATTCAGAGCACCCCAGTACAGTTATTGCTCTGGCCCTGAAACGTTGGAAGCTAATGTAACCAAATACTCAAGGCTTTGGGAAGGGCCTCGCTGAGGCTGACTAAACCTTGCGGAAGAGGACTGGCCAGAGCGCGGCGTGGAGAGGGCGAGGAGGGGAAATAGATTAGATCCTAGTGAAGAGGGCCCCCTGTCTGAAGCTGAGTTTAAATGCGACAGATAAAGTGGGGAGGATCATATCCGCGAGATCGCCCGTCTTTTATACCGTCCTGGGTGCGGTGCAGAATTATTGGGTTGCCAGACGAAAAATAGAGTTGCTCTTTATTTACCTTCCCTGAGAAATAGGTATGGATATGCAACGAGAATGCCAAATGGCGGCATTCCTGGCCGGGCCTTCAACCAGGCTAAACCGACGACAAGATTTCGGTGGTAACCTTGTAGAGCTGAATGAACGGCCGCCCGATGGCCCCGACCTGCCGGGAGCTCCGGAGGTCTCTGGCTGATGGTCGCCGAGCTAGGGTTGACGTGCTGAACCAAATGTCTTCCAGGACATCCTCCTCGGTTCCTCGTTGACTTCGAAGAGAGCAAAAGGAAAGCCGGTATTCGCCCCATGCCGGGATCAGAGATTCAAACTCCGCCACGGCCAAATCAGAACATATTCGTGACAAATTCGTGACTTGCTTCAAACCAACTCGAAGTCTCAAATTGGTCTCCAAAGCTCTGACTCTGACCTCTAAACAAGTACCCGAATTCTTGGATTCATCCTTACGTCGACGGTATGATATTGCTTGGCAAAGTCACGGTGGCAGTCACAAACTTGAAGTTGGCTTGAAGAACTTGGAAGTTAGAACTTTGGCACACGTCGGACTCGGAAGTCTAACCGAGCTCTAGCACGGTCAATGTCACTTTTGGCGTCATGGAACCGCTGCTGTTCTACTGTATAAAGTTTATATTGCTCCTATGCCTCATATAGATGACGTTTGCTCGGTAAAACGGCAGCTGCAACGGATATAAAGAGCTAACGCTGCGAAGTCCAGATCTGTATCAAACTCTCATGTCCATCTCCCTTCCTCAGCGAACCACGGTCTTAATAGTCGGCGCTGGCCCATGTGGGATGGCTGCGGCTCTGTCTCTGAACCACCAAGGAGTTCATGACATCGTTATCGTGGACGCAATCCTCGCTGGCGAAAATTCGTCCAGAGCGATGGTAATCCAAGCCGCGACGCTCGAGGTGTCTTGGTACTTCTCTATATTTGTTCAATAGCATCTAACGTTGCAATAGGCCCTCAACACCGTCGGATGCCTCGACAATCTTTTAGCAGTCGGTGAGAAAGTAGAACGGCTCAGTCTCTACGATGGCAAGTCGGTCCTCGTGTCCGCCGACTTCTCGCTCCTGTCTCCGTACACCAAGTTCCCCTTCGGCTTGGTTCTTCCCCAGTCCAATACCGAGGCCGGAATGTTAGAGAAACTGGAACAGCTTGGAATTAAAGTCTTGCGCCCCGTCAAAGTCGCTTCCTTGAAGCCTTCGCAAGGCACAGAGCATATGTTCGACGTACAGTTTGAATCTGGTGAAACCATCCAGGCCAAGTATGTCATTGGGGCAGATGGAGCGCATTCTGTGGTACGTCTACCGTGTTCTACACTGGCCGGACCTGTTTTCTGAAATGTCGCAGGTCCGCAGCGAAGCCGGTATTGCATTCAACGACCCGGACGGCGACGAGAAGCAGGACTACGGGGCCGTCTCGCAGCTGGTCCTCGGCGACGTGTCATTCACTTCCCCGCCGCAACTCTCTACAACGTCGTCAAACGGCGTCAGCCTCACCATCTCTGACGGAAAATTTGCCCTCCTTGCGCCCTTTCCTGCCGGCATCTCTCCTGATCAGACACGCACTGTCTACCGCTTCGCTTCAAGTGTCCCCATCGAAGACGGCACCGCCCCGCACGCACCGAGCACCGAGTACCTCCAATCCCTCATTGACCGCTGCGGCCCGCCGTCACTCTCGTCAGACCCCGCGGTGAACCCGCACCCGACGCGCATCGACAAAACGTACTGGTCCTCGCGCTACCGCACGCGCTCCGCGGTTGCCGAGCGCTATTTCACGCGCAAGGGCGGCGCGATCCTCCTGATCGGCGACGCGGCCCACATCCACTCGCCCATTGGCGGCCAGGGCTTGTCGCTTGGTATTCGCGACGCGATCAGCCTAGGTCCCGTGCTGACGAAGCACATCGAGCTAGCGGGCCAGGGAAAGGAAGAAGATGCGCTGCTTGAAGAGTGGGCGGCGGCTCGGCGCAAGCGCGGAGTTGCGGTCATTGCGCTGACGAAGCAGGCAATGGGGATTTCCACTCTCCCGCGCAAAGTGTGGCCTCCGCTAATGTGGGTTACATTCGAAGTATTGCGGTTCATGGGCAGGTTTAAATTTGTTCAGCGGCTGGTCGCATACAGACTGAGTGGACTGGCCGAGATTTGAATTTGTAAACTGTTTATACCCCCAGCGCTGTGGTAAAGTAGTTTTTCTTTTGTACCTCTGAAATCGTAACTGTACCGTTTGGGTAACCTCCTATCTCCGTAATTCTTTTAAAAAGATGTCTAATACAAAGATAACATACAGCGGGGAGTCTCGTTCGCACACAGCCCATAGACCGCAGCGAACCAAGTTTGATTTCCTTCTCTTGTCTCTCCGTATTCTGTAAATAATTTTGGGGATTGGACACATTAGGCAGTGAGGGAAAAAATATGCGGATGCGACCGGAGTCGAACCCCAACAGCTGCTTGAATAGTCTCTTATAAACAGACGCTACAACAAAAATGTGCTCGTACCTGTGCTTTGTTGTATGAACGCCTTGTGCCAAATCTATACAATGCGTTTCGGGGTTTGAACTAGGAGAGAGAAAAAGAAGCTTGGACCCTAGGAAGGAGAAGAAGAGTTGAACAACACCTGCTTGGTAGGCTTGGCTTTTTGAAGTCTTGAATCTCTCTTGAATGCAGCAGTATCACCTCCCGCCCTGTACATAAGGCTCATCAAAAAAAATTCAACCCTGAGGGAAAAAAAGATGCTTACAGTGATAGTATGCGGAGGGGGAATTGAACCCGATCAACTGCTCGGAAATCTACGAGAGTGCAGCACTACACCATGCGACACGTCCGCTTGCTCCTCCCATTCCGTAAGTCTGACAACAAAATCAGGGTTGAACAGCAAGGGGAGAAAAAACGCCCAGGCAGAGAACTCATGCGGACGCGGGAGTCGAACCCCAACAGCTGCTCAAATTTGGTGTCTGAATCTCTTACTAATCACAGCAGTACCCTATGTACCACGTCTGCGTCTCCCTCTAACCCTCTCCCTTCTGTAAGGCCGACAAAATAGAAATAAAATGTTTTCAACAATGTGCCGGACGGAAACATGCGGACGCGGGAGTCGAGCTCCAGAGTTCCTCATTCTGCTGTCTGTAGATGACGAAAACCTTGATTCGACGTGTGAGCGATAACCGAGGCAGAAGAAAATATGCAGGCTCATCGAAGCGGCGCAGCGTCCACATCCCTCCTTGTTCCTTTCTCAGTCTCTCTTTTGACTAAAAATGAATGTACAAAACTAAGCGGACGCAGGGAGTCGAACCCCAACAGCTGCTCAAATTTCCCATTTAACTCGAGAGCCTATTAATCGCAGCAGTACCCGATGTACCACATCCGCCTTCTCCTGTCCTTCCTCTGTCTGCTCTGTGGAATGGATTTGATCCACTATGGCTCGGAGGAGACATAGTTATGAACGATGGTACGAGAAGCGGGAATCTGGGGTATGCGAACGCGATTTACAAATTCCACACGGGGCCATCCTTAGACGTCGCATCCTGTATCGCGTCCTATCCCATTTGACGCGTC
>JARJLF010002958.1:0-25307 GCA_029378395.1 Mycena leptocephala
AGGTTTTTATTTCCTCTTTCACATTTTTTCACATTTTGCTGTAAAAATCCGAGCTCGAATGCCTGAGATGAGCGTAGGTGTGAAGGGAAACAACAAGGTGGTACTTATAAGACTAGGAGAAATGAAGTGGATGTGGTGTCCAGCGTACCACTGCATTCATGGCTATTGGCGCTAGTTGCCCGCAACGAGACGGGGTTTTGACTCCCGCGGCCGCATTGATGGTGATCAGGCGCTGAAAGTTTTTAGAAAGGGTGACAGAAAAGCTGACTACGAACAGAAGGGATGATTATGTCCAGTCCACTCCATAGCCTCCAGATAATCGAGGTTTGACACCCCTCGGCGTGAAGTGTCACAATGATGAGTTTGACGTGTTTGCACAATGGGTCCAGGCTTGAGCTTGGGATAGATTTACTTACTTCCAATTTGATCGGACGCCACATGATCTGACACGCTAATTCTCTTCTCGCGCCGTTGTTCATGTTGGTGTATTTTGAACGTGTATTTTCTCGTTCAATACGCGTATTTTAAATATCTATGAATGCTGGACCAAATTAAACATTCTGATTTTGTACCTAATGCCAAATGTCAAATAAGCGGTCTTCGTCATACGCGTTAACATTTTGGCACACTATCAGGCTGCAGAACAGATACAGAGGGGTCTGAGAAATATTCCGAGTCATAACTACTTTTCTGTGACCGAAAATTCTCGAGAACACTGTTTTATAGATATGGAGAACTGTGCTGCAATCTGCGTTCTGACCCCCATTGGACAGACCTCCGTCCCCCTCGTCCATATGTGGCTATATCTGTCTACCCCTGCCAACCTTTGTCGATGGGGGTAGACAGAGGGTTGTGGACGCATGTTTGTCCCGCTCGTCCAGCTGTGTCTATGTCATGTGGACAGGGTCGAGTCCTGTCTACGTCTGTCCACGCCCATAGACACATTCACTCAATTGTTTTGATTTTTTTTTAAAGAAGTTGGCCCATGTGAGTCTGCCTCTGGTTACCTTGGTCTACTCTTTGTCTATGTCGGCCAACTCAAGTAGACAGACGTAACTGAGGTAGACATACCACGTCCACATGGTGTAGCCACATGTAGCCAGGCTTCTTTGTCCAGGGTTCTATCTATGTAGCTAGCCAGACCCTCTGCCCATTGGGGCCGGAACGCAGTGAATGACACTTGCAAATCTACCATCTCTTGGCCTGCTTCTGAGCTCCCAAACCAGGAAAAATTTGACACACAAAGGCATTAAAAGCATGTTCTCAGTGTCAAAATATTCACAAATGGAAGCCCCATGAGCTACAAAAATGACAACCAAACACATCTAATAATCATGACTTATCTTCCATGCCGGACCTGCTATTCGATCTCCGTTATAAGCTTTTCTACAGTTCATCAGTACAACTTCGAACGAGATTCTGTAAATAATTTCAGAATTGTTCATAGGAAGCCCATGTTTTGCATACCGTGTAGAGAATATGGTCTGTAGGTGAAATAAACTACCTCAAACATTGGGTCCTTTTCCATCATCAGTAAATACTACTAGTAGCTAAAGAAACTGGTGCGAAACAAATACAGAAACAACCACTGTGCATTCGCTCTGCCAACGCACAGCAGGCCATTTTGGAACCGAGTAGAACATGCAAAGACTTAATTGATGGATAATCATGTGGTTATCTCTTCTCTTCGTTCACCACGGGCACCACCAAAATGACGCCCAATGAAACATCCCAGCGTGTTGAATCGCAAGAAACATCTAGTGAATCAGGTTTGAACCTCAAATGATATTTCTAGACCCTTGGATAATGATATACTCCCAGCTGTTGTTTTTGAAGCCGACAAGTGCGCCGGAGAAACCAGTATGTGCAATTTGAAAACCGCGGTTCAATAATTCCGAAATCTAAAAATCTAAATTGAACATGCTATTTAATACTGACGTAGATTGAATTTACACACTCTATAGTATTCTCTGTGACTGCATAGTCGTGACCTTGAGTTACTCGACGAGGACTCTGACCTTTACCAGTGCATGTCCGATTTTAATCGAAACCTTAACAGAACAAATCGATATCCTCAGTGGTGTGCTCTTTATAATTTTATTATCCTAGGATTTGTATGTCGAGGCCGAGCTGCGGTCACCGTTGTCAAGAATCACAGGTGGGATGTGTCACCCAGCTAGCTACGCATGCTGGTCAACATCGAATACAAAGATAGGTCTAGGACCAGCGGCAGATCTGAGTATAATAAGTAAGTTATAACGCTAGCTCACCAGCTGGCATGCCAGCATGTTTCACCGGAGCTGTCGGCTTTCTCACCGGTGGCCGGAGTGGGACTGCATACTATCGGGCAGAGACGGTTCTTGGACGCTTCGCATCCAGATGATTTCACAGCTCCGAATAAGTTCCTCATGGACCTAGACGCGTTATTGAGTCGGAGACATGTACGACTCGTTGTCGTGGGCCTGGATAGATCCCATCCTCAGTAAAAAAAATCCCAGTGCTGTTTCCTTGCATTCATCTAAACATTTAAAAATTTTCACTGACGACATGGCAAGTGGAAAGGAGTTTTGAAAACGGTCAAAACGTTAAATCGCTCAAAGTGGCCGGCTGCCGGAAGATGTGATCCGGAGGTCGGAGCTTGAAAATGACCGACAGCATGTTCCGATCACCCACTCGTATACGCTTTTGATAGTACGCTTCACCAGCAGCAAGTACGAGCCATTTATCTGACCTGTATTGAGCCAAGAGACAAGGACACCCTCGAACTGAGAAATTTTGTGGACCATGCCGAGTTGGAGGAACTGTAGGAAAGATGGCTTCAGAAATGTCCCAGATCGCGAGGTTTTTTTTTGGTAGCACGAGGAGCTGAGCCATATGCCGGAACCTGGAGAGACATGGGGAGCTCGACCAGCAAAGTCGTATCTTGTCAATTTTTTTTTTTTTGGTGCATGTCGCGATCACGTGGGTTTGGATCCCCCACTTTTCGTTGAAATCGCGAATGTCAAATTCACCAGGACATTTGGGAGTTGGAAAGTCCGGGAAAACTGTCCGGCATCAAGTCTGGCCGTAGTTCGGCACTTCTTGTCGGAGTTTGAATTACATCATCCCTCCTTTTTATTTGTTTATCTGCATGCTACTTCAGCTGCAGCTCATCTGAGCTAGTCATTTAATTATTTCAAGCGCATCTGAAGGATCTAATGGCTGCCAGAATAGATTTCCCTTTTGCTTCTGCCGAAGGCAAGCGGGAGTAAATCATTAAATTGATATCGGAGTTCTCGGCATTTACTACCTCATGACGCTGATATTTCTTTCAATAAAGATTTATTGAAGCGTTAGTCATTAGCTGTACCAGGCTTGCCAACACGCTATGCCAAATGGCAACAGATGTACAGTACATACCACGAAGTAAGCAGTGCTGTAACATTCTTGTTCTTATGGGTCAATAATTCATCTAATTGTTTTACACAAGTTAAGATAGTCTCTTATCCTTGATTTATGGACTTCTAGCTGGCCTTGCCTCTGAAATCGGCCTCTGGGACGTGCAGTGAACAAAATGCCCATTTGTTGCACTATGTTTGGATCAATGACCGATCTGATCCGCCCCCGCGGCTTCGTCGCTCTGCATTCCCATCAGTCCGCCGATCACTTCCGCCAGACCTGATCCCGGACTTTTGATGCCGGATTTTCCAATTCCCATATGGACTCAAATTCACAAAGTAAAAACATCTACATCGATACGTGATGAAACGCAGCATGTACACAAAGAAAATTATAAATGTGTCAAAGCTTGCGGAAGGTTAGGCGAAGCTCGTGGGGTACCGTCAAGGCGAAAGGCGAGAACGCATTCTGGATCTTTTCCGAATGCTTGGAGCCGGAAGGAAGTTCCCACTCATAGTCGCGCAGAAGCACAGCGGCCAGCACGCGCTGCTCGTACATCGCGAAATTCCGAGCAGGGCACTGTCGCGGCCCAAGCGCGAAAGGGACCCAGCTCTTCAGCGACTCCTGCTCGAAGCGCTCCGGCTTGAAGGCGTGGGGTTCCTTCCAGAACGTCTCGTCGTGGTGTATGGCGTAGATATCGACGGTGATTGAAGCGCCTGCGGGGATGGCGTACTTTCCCAGCTGCGCGTCGGCGGTCGACATCCGCGGGACGACATACGAGATCGGTGTGTTAATGCGGAGAGACTCACGGATGCAGGCGTTCAAGAATGGAAGGGAGTTGGCGCCGAGATTCTCTGCTGTGAAATCCGCCTTTCCAACTACGGCCGCAATCTCTTCGCGCGCACGACGTTGGATGTCGGGATGGGTAGCCAAGAAATAAAACAACGTCGAAAGCGCGCCCGCGCTAGTATCCTACAGATAGACAATTGAGGTTAGAGGCGCGTAGACGGTCGTTTGAAAACTGACGTGGCCGGAAATAAACAGCAGTATCATATTGTCGCGGAGCTCCTTCTGCGACATATCCGGATCTCGCAGCATATACGACATCATATCATCTCCGGGCGAGTGTTGTTTCGCCTTTAACAGAGCCACAAAATGCTCGATCAAAGTATCGACTCTTTTGAGGAGCGTTGTCCGAGGGATGAGACGCTCCAGCAACGGGGCAATCAGATAAATGGGGTTCGCAATACCGCTCATCACTCCGTTGTACTCGCGCACGAACATGCTCTGCTCCTTGAGGGCCTCGAAATCGTGGCCGAAGACAGTGGAGCCAAGTGCGTCGACGGCAAACCGCTGAGCGAATTCATCCCAGCGGACGGTGTTTGATCCTTCCCCGAGTAGCGTCTTGACCTTTTCTGCCAGTGCGACAAACTGCTCAGTGGGGATCTGGAGATTTATCGCGTCGTTGAGGAGACGCGACTGATTCTTCCACTGTGTCGCGTTCGACACAAGAATATTGGTGTTTCCGATTAAATGCCACAACAGAGAGTCGTTCGGGGGCTTCTCCTTCGGATATAGAGCAAGGTCGTCGCAGAGTTGGCGGGCGATCTGGCGAGGAGAGTTATAGAACTATCGCTGATGATTACGTTCAAGGCGTACCTGTTGGTCAAGGATATGCACCATCCACCTTCCGAGGACCCAAACGAGCACGACACCTTCTTGTTGGTCGTTGGCGAAGGGGAGGATAAGGTTTCGAATACGAATATCCTCAGGTTCCATCGATAGGTAACTCTTCAACAATGGGAAGATCGAAACCCGTGGGAGGTGTTGGAGCCCGGAAGGGACAACGAAAAGCCGTCGAATAAAGAAACTGACGAGGGCCAAGGCGGCAAGCCAATAAAGCGAAGCCATTGGAGGGAGTGTAAGTGGAGCCTTGTGTCACTCAGGTGTGTCTTTGTCTTGATTTTAACGGATTGCGCTGATAACGCGTGGAAGCGACTTTGATCATGGAGGTGCTAGAAGCCAGCCTCGAGGACTACTGTGGGCTCCAAGTCTGATATCAATCCGAGGTTCCAAGCTCGTTTTATGTTTTTCTTCTTTTTTCCTTCAAAAACTCGTCCTTCGGGCACGGAGCTGACGAAGCTCGGATGTCCGTAGTCATATTCCTTGCACCAAGGAGTAAGCAGTGCTGAAGCTAAGGATACACAGCGGACGACACTAGCTTATGGATGAAGTAAAATCACGATTCGCGCCCACAAAGAGGTCGACAATCAGTGTTCTGTTGTTGATAATCAGACCAGCGTTTGTGGGCGATATTGAATAGGCTGGACGTGGCTTTCTGCTGCACCGGTACGAGGAGTATGAGGAAAGGACACCGGACGAAGTAGGAACGAACGAACCTTCTATCAGATCCATTTCCAACCATCATCCGTTTCAATCGAAGTTTTCGCCAATCATCCATTGTGTGGTCTTGGAAGACAATAAAATCGATGTTCAGTTGCTTACGGTCTGCTCTATTCGTATAGCCCCGAAATCAATCGCGCCGGATGCCGCTGATTTGAGCCTGAGAGAACCCCAACCGACCCACCAGTCGTCTGCTTCATCCTCAGCGTCATAGCCGAAAACTTCCTTCACCTCGCGCCACTCTGGTCCTCTTGATCGCCGGCCGCCTGAAGCACCTCGACGCCTGCTGCGTTTTTGGCGCGAAAACCGGCGTCGCGCGCCTCGCTGTCGTCTCCTTTTGGCATGCACGTAAAATAAATGACGTGGGTCTCAGATTCCGTCGCAGCGGTACAGCGAGGTTGTCGAATATCCTGGAAGGCCCATAAGAATTGTTTGATTTGGTCGTGGGTGCGCAAATGAGTGAAGAGTCTGGCGAGGCCGGCGCCATCTTCCACGGACATCGCGTTTTCCTGAATTGAGCCCGGCTGTGCATCGAAGTATTCAGTGGGCAAACTGACTGCGGAAACATGGGCGTACGGGAATGGGATGCGCGGCCGTGCCAATGCTAACTACCCGGCCGCTTGCAGAGACCCAATCTTCCAGTGGTTGACACTCGACTACAGGATGACGTCGGAGAGACTCTGGAACGAGAAGCGGTAACAGATTCCTGAGCCTAGTAATCGAGATTTTGAGAAAAGAGACAGTCTGGGGGCACACATCGGTTTTTCTCACCTCGGTTCAGTGCCATCTAAATTTTCTTTAATTCCGTCCAGGACAGACATGGTGCTATCTCCATAAGGCCCATAAGCACAAAGGGCAAATTCGGCCGTTCCTCCCTTTGAAAATGAGAGAACAACGAGAAAATCAATGGGCTCGGACATACGACCGGATATCCGAGAACCGAGCGTCCATGTCCCAATCAGCAGAAGAGTGTGGTCTGAGAATAATGTCAGACGGTATGTGCATTGACATACTTCGGAACCTACATGCGGCTCTGCGTAAAGACGTTTGACATCCGGATCCGGACTTTCAAGAAGTGTTTGTTTTGAAATCATAGCACTAAAGAACAGGTCAGTACAATCGCTGTAATCGCAGGTGCATCCACCTATACAATCCACATCGATGGACGATCTGCCGACTTGGCATTTTCTTGTTCTCGAAGCAAAATTGTCCGAGTTAGACCTGTAATCCCATCTGCTCCGACAATCACATCCGCCTCCAATATGTCGCCAGTTTTAGTAGTTATCGTCCCCTGCTCGACGTCGATAGCAATCGCTGCTGTTCCGAGGCAAATCTCCGCGCCTTGGCGAATTGCCTCGTCGTACAACAATCCGATCAAGTCCGAAAGCTGAACATCGGCTTGAAAAATCAAAGGCCCCAAAGGAATGGATACGTACATGACGAAAAGGTATTCCCCCCGTGTTTCTTGAAGGAGCTCCTCGTCCCAATGCTGGGTTCCGAGAAGCTCACCCGTGTGGCCTTTTGAAAAATTCAACGTATCAAATTGAAGAGGGAGGGGGAAACTAAACATACCGAGCAATATGTGGATCGCTTCCGATTTAACCGATATTTCTTGAAGCCGGTGTTTTAAACCCCAGTAAATAAGGATCTTTGTCAGATTCGGCGGCATCCTCACTCCACGTCGGTGCTTAAGTTTAATATTAGTCCCATCCAAGTAGCGCCACGAGTAATAGCTGACCTTCGGGTCGGCTATGTTGGATTTCTGTTCTATTACGGTAACTCTGTGGCTAATCCTCTGAAGTGCGATAGCACATGACAATCCAGCGACTCCCGCACCGATTACAGTAAAGTGAATGTAATTTTTCTCTTCCGCTTCCGCGATCACAAGTCCATCTAGACGCTGTATTTCGGTAAGCAAATTGGTACTGGGAACAGAATCGTGTGAGACCTACGCTTTCCAGGAACATGTTGAGCTAGGCTAAGGAAGAAAAGGGCGAAGAAGCTGAAGAAAAGCATGGGGCCTCTTATAATTCTGCGCGCCCACTCGAGCCCACTCGAGCCCACTAACACAAGGACCCTGTGTCTTAGGCGAGCGTGATATTGCCGGTAGGTTTTGCCCTTTTCAAGTGCTTACCCCAAAAAGATCTTTGGTGGTCCACGAAAGTGCCAAGATAAGGCCCAGAGCACGACGCCAGGCCCAGAACCAACCATGTGCCAAAACACAAGGAACTCGTAGCGAAATTTGAGTGCAAAACCGGGTCAACCAGCTTACAGACGAAGCCCCGCAAGTATTATGCGACAATTTAAAACCCCCAGCAAAGCATTTGCACTACTTAGACTTGAAGCGATTCTTATGATCATGACGCGAGAGAAGGAAAGCCTGGCTGTGACTGATGTGACTTTTCCTTGATCTCCTCAACCCTGCGGCGCCAAACCGTTGCCAAGTTTCGGCTCTACATATGTACAAACTCCTTAGCTCATCTTGCGCCCTTCTTGAGACCGCTCGATCCTTCGCCCAGGAGCCGACCACACTGAACTGAACACCACAGCAGCGTCCAGTTCTCCAGCGGAGAAATTCATCCTGATGGAGATTTAATTGTTCTGCATGTAGCGCTTCGAGTTCCTGTGCGTTGGCATCGATCTAGATTTCCCCCTGATTATGAGAGGAGATCGGTATATGCCATGATATCTGCGACGGATTTGGCTCAGAAATGGCCTCTCATAATGCCGACCTTTAGGCCCAAATTTGCCACATGTCCGATCCAAGCTACCGACGGAACAAACGGGATGTCCGATCCTGGTGCGGACACTTGAATCCCAAAATTTGCAATATCTCAAAGGTGCGCGCCTCCCTGCGAAGAAACTCATCCAAGATCAAGGTCCGATCTCCTTCGCTGACTGTTTGTGCCGGAATACGACCAACCTGATCACAATGGACACAATTTTGAGATGAACGGAAACGGGCAAAATGGATCGGACATATCCGCAGTAATACTTCCTTCCTCCCTTCCGAGGCAGATGCTATTATTAGGCGGCGAATCACCCCGATTCTATCCTTTCCCCAAGTTGAATAACCGGCCGCCAGTACTACTTTGCGACACACAACTGAAGAGCGACCCAGAACAACAGTGATGTCCAATTTCATTCTCCACTCTCGATTGAACCATATTCGGATTTTAGAAATCTTTCGCTAGTTCCTGCTCTCAAAGTAGCTGTTGGTATCTTGTAAAACCCTCTTTGCGTCGAAATCCTCTAACAATCCTAGAGCTACTTACTGTGCTGGACCACTCCGTCCGCTTCCTATCTTTGCGTGCGATGGGATTTATATTGCAATCTATGTATGCCGTCACTGAAAGATGACAGCGCGGATGGGCAACACGTCTGCTTTGCTTAAGGTATAATCCCTCTTCGGGCATTGTGTATGTACTGACCTATACTCAGCTTATAACATCATATGGTGATTTCCCGACTCTTGAAAAATATGGTGCGGCATATGGCCGACTGCTGGCGTGGGCTAACGCGGAAGCTATACGTTATAGTGCTAGCCTGTTCTAGCTGCTCCCTGGCAGTCCCTGCACCCAAGCCTGTTTTGAGCGGTCAGCGCTAATCTCCGATCTCACGCAACGGATCTTTCTGTTAGTCTGTATGTTTGTTGTGCCTGTGGTATCTTGAATGTGACTCTATGTGACTGCAGTAATAAACTTTAAAATGGGACCCTTTCCGACGGCTCGGGAACATGATGCGCAGCCGTCGACCAGCTCGCTGCTCGACGAAATGTGTTTCTTTGTGGTGCTACCACCGAAGGTTCGCAATATCCACGATGATCCACCCTGATCTACCGCGCCCGAGTTAGCTGATCTTAGGTCCTCCCTCTGTTTCCGTTGTCTAACATTCACACCTCAAAAAGGCGCAAGGGGATACTACGCCGGTGCTAGCTATCCAATCGAACGTTGTCGTTATTTGCTCTTGACGGTGAACTCCAGTAAGCGTGCTAGTAGCGCGTTCTGCTTGCAACCCTTTGATCGTGTCAGTCGCTTAACGCTCATTTGATTCCATTGTTCTTTTTTTCCCGCGATCCCAACGCAGCCTGAATCGGTGAGATGGTCCTCAGCGTTCGTGGCGTTGCGGGAAACGTTGCGAACGGGCTGGGTTGTCTGCTGCCGTCCGTCGGCAAGGCGAAATCTATACGCCACTTGTTTCCACCGACGCCGCCTTTAATGTTTTTTTTTTTTTCCCTTCTCGCCCGAATGGAGCTCGCGGACCCATAGGCTCACGTCAGCATAACGTTGCTCAAGTTTTACCCTGTTTTACCACATCCCAGTCAGGCGAAAAGCCTCGCCATCGGCAATGGACCGCATCCTTGTCTTCTTCATCCAACATGGCAATCGAGGTGAGTGTTGACAAAAGTCTATTCTTGCAGTCTGCTGCCTTCTTATGCCGCGCCTTGAAGATCCCATCGAAGCAGACGACGCTGAGCATCACCTTCCTAGTTATCGGCGCGGGTGTTTCCGGCCTTGCGTGTGCTATGGCCCTGCGAAGGGTGGGCCACAAAGTCGTTGTTATAGAGCGGGAGAAGAAAATTGGAGAATCTGATGTACGTCTGCATCTTCTACTGTTTGTGGCATGATAGCATCGTTCTACCAGGTGTCTCGGGCGGTCCGCATGCCACCCAACTTGTCAAAGATCTTGTACCACTGGGGTTTGAAGCCAGAGGTGTATGCTTTTGCGGCAAAGTCCAAGGCGATTCGGATCTCGCGCCGTGCGTTTAACCTTGAAGAACTTACGACATCGTGACTGAAAATCCTTAGTTGAGACAGGTGTTCTCCTCGGGAACCATTATTGGGATGAAGAAGTTCTTCGAGAGACGCGAGGAGAGTTTCTGTTCGCACATGTGAGCTGTTGAATTACTCCGCTCATTGCTCATTGCTAACTGAAAAAATCCGCAGCTTTCGGATCTCCGAAAGATGATGTATAACGTTGCCGTCTGTCAGGGCGCTACAGTCCGACTCAATACCACCGCCGTGGCCGTCGACCCTGGACGGCGTGCAGTTACTCTTGATTCTGGGGAAGTACTAACCGCCGATGTGATCATTGGAGCCGACGGTGTATCTGGCCTTGTACGGCCGTTGCTGTTGGCCGAACAAGACATCCAGGAGGCCTCGGAACCGTCGTTGTGTATGTACAGGTAAGCAAAATCCCCTTGCCCCGTATAAACTCTAATGGCCGATTATCTGTAGCGCCATCGTACCCAAGGCTTCCGTAGCGAGAGATCCCGAATCCAAGATATTCTTTGAGCCAGAAATCGTTCGTCACTAAATTTCTTATGCGCCAAATCTCATTTTTTCTGACCTAGACCACCATGTTCTCCTTCTTCGGGAACAACCAATCGGTCATCAGTCACCCCATTGTACGTTTCATTTATTCAAGGGATTTTCGTTGAATAGAACTGGTAGGGTGGATCTCCGTCCTTCACTTTCTGCCTATATCGTCCGTGGGATGATTTCGAGGACGCGCCGGCAGAGGGTATGCGCAATGCTTTGGAAAGCGTGGAACCCAGGTATGTAAGCTGGTAGTGATCTTCCTCGTGCTAATCACTCTTAGACTGAAAAACCTGGGTCCTATGATAACGCATCCGCGACGCTTTCCAATATTCGAGTATCCGGCTCTCGAAAACTGGGTGGACGAAAGCGGCCGTTTGGTCGTCGTCGGTGGAGCGGCTCATCCTATCCCGGTGCAGTAGCCTCCGTTTTTATTCAAAGAATCTCGACCTCATTTCATTTAGGCTGGGTCCACGCAATACTATGCCATGGGGGTCGAAGACGGCGCTGTTCTGGCGAAGCTCTTCTCGCACCTGCACACCGATAGTCAAATCAGCGACTTTCTCTACGCGTTCCAGGAACTGCGACAGCCGCATTCCGAGGCCGTGCTTGCGGCAGAGACCGGCATCATCCATTTCATGTCCATGCCCGACTGTGAAGCCCAAAGAGCACGCGACCAGCGGATGATGGCTAAGACTGCGACCGGTTCCAATCTCTTTGATATCCCCAATGGGGAGAAGGAGTCTGTTGAGTGGGCAGAAATCAAGAATGTCTTTGGCTACGACGCCGAGGATGAGGCGGATAATTGGTGGGTGACCTGGGGACTCCTCAAGGAGAGGTCTCTGGTGACACGGGTTTAATCTGAATAGTTTATTTATGTCCTCTGTCGATACTTTATGATGTCTACTAATTTTTTCTCTGGCGCGCCCACTTGGCGGCCTCATCTTAAACAATAATTATTCATCAAACCTGGCGCGCAGCTCCTCGATACATATGAGCATTAATTGCGGGCCTGTCTTTCTTGTCGGTAAAGAGTTGCTCTATCGGAAGATCTAAAAGACAAGTTCGGAAGGGAGACGCCGGATCACGCATGGCCTGTGCAGGCGGCCCCCAGAACACAGTGCTTGTCGCATCCGGATTAAAATATTTAGATTACGATACTCTTTTTGAGTTTGAACATATTGATCTACTCAGGACAACACACGCCTGCTTCTTGAGGAAAGTGTCAACACCGTGGCCCGGCCTGTCCGTGATCACCAACTCCGCTAGAGCTGCAGATATTAAGACCGACAAAGAGGTATACTTGCATCCTGGTTCAGGCGCGGGGAGTCGAACCCTGGATCGCCAGCGGCATACATTATGATAGGGCACCGAGACAGGCTGTGTCCCGCACACCCCATCCAATTTCTTGCTTCGTTGTTTCGTTGACGAGGTGTAGAGGGATGGGATGAGGACAAAGCCAAAGGAAAAGATTGTGACGCACCAGTGCGGGATCGTGTATTCTGAGTGAATTGATGCAGGTCTGGAAGAAAATAAAATGCACATAAATGAGATGCACGAATTAGGATGTGAGGAGTTGAACCCCGTAACTTCTGGATTCTAAGTTTTCCATCACGGATTCTTGCAGAAGATGGATGTGTTCCGTACACGATGTCCCATTTCTTGTTTTGTTCGTGCATGCGCGGAGTGGAGGAACTCACCCTTAATTCCACTTAGTAATAAAGTTACAGTGCCGCGCCTTTTTATACGGTGCAGCGATTATTGACATCAAAATATGAATAAGAAGAAACATAAAACCAATTCCACAACAATCCTATCTCTAGCTGCAACGCCAACGTCCACGAAAGGAAATTCTTGCCTTAACATTATCCAACGGATATTTTCGGGGTACAGGGAGCCCGAAAGACTCAGAGAAGTACCTTGCAGTGCCTGGGGTTGTCAGGGCCAATGCGGAAGAAATGAGGTGGAAGTCGGAAGAAAACGGGGCGATGTGGTGGTTTCAGTTGACAATTTGATGCGGCAAGGTTTGATCGTCGATCTTTTTTCAATGCTCGGCTCGTCTGTCTGCCTTGGCCCCATTTTTCCATTAGTCTTGATCTTGAGAAAGACGCAGGCGACCAAAGCCCAGCGCTTGCTAGTGGGATCTCGGCACTTTGCGCGACTCCGCGTACTTCGTCAGGTGCTGAGGCCTAGTAATTGAAGGTTTTACTGGCGGTATATGACGTCATAAAAGCATCTCCGAGGTCGTACCGCCCATTCGACGCGTCCTCGCCAAAGTTCTCTGCGACATATTCCTTTGACCTTACCACACACAAGACGTGTTTGCGGCAAAAAATATGCCGATAGCTCCGTGGCAGCTGGCTTTGGTCTGCCGGCACTGGCGCGAATGCACGGTCGAATATGCACCTCAGCGAGCACCGCCGCCATGCCGTAACAGACCTCTTAGGTACCCTTCGTTGTAGGTCAAAAGGGTACCTAAGAGGTCCCATCCGCCGCGCGGATGGTAGTCATCTTTTAGTCATGTTCCCAAACAGGTAGATATTGATGGCCCCGTATGCACGCTCCTCCCGCCGCGCCATCCAGCGCCATCCGCCGCACCTGTTTTTATTTTATTTTTGCTTGCTCTTTTCGGGCCGTACCACCTAACCTCTTGCCAGCTATTTCCCTTCCACTTCTGCTCAATCTCGCGGTGATCTGTTATATTTTTGGCCCACCGGAAAATTCTGGCGGAACCATCCGCCACATTTTTTTTCACAGCTTCACGGTCGGTTTCCTGCTGTATAATGCAGTACTGTGAACCATTATTCATTATTCAATATTATCAGTAGATCTGAACCGGATTTGATGTGTCTTTTACTTGTGGCGGAGATCTCCGCCGTTTTTTTTTTTTTTTCTTTTTTTTTTTTGGCACGCGTTCAAGTTTGCTTCAATTTCGTTCAAGCCTCTTGAACAGGTATCTAACGTTCTCCTGCGGGTTTGACTTAACTGTGTCTTGCCTTTTAGAGCATAGCATTGGCGGCCTCTGCCGCTCAATTTCTGCCCTGCAGTCTTGCTATATGCTATTGTGTCTGTTACATTATATGTATTAGTGGGTTGTATCCTGTCTTTCTTTTCTATTCCAGTCAATCTCTGTTCTGTTTTGAGAATAATAACAGCGGTGTCGGAGGCATCCGCCGTTTTTAAAATAAAATAAAAAATACTCAGCGGCCTACATCCTTGTGACTCCAACACAATACGAAGTGTACGGTGCTCAAGCATGCAGATTTAATCTAACAAAGAATTTCTACACATTGATATCCGGTTGCAACATGGGTCATATAATTTAGGTTTTATTGAGGGCCCGAGGCATGGAATTTTCCTAATCAAGCCCCCTCATCTGTTCTCGGTCCGATGATAGGAGGCAATGTTCTCCTTTTTTTTTGACAAATCCTGGCTCTGTATTTGCTCAGTATACAAAAAATGCCGAAACGAGCCCTAACACGTGGGTGGTTACCACCTTGACAAGATCATTCCTTGAATATTCATTTGCGTTTCACTCTGACTTCGAGGCGCCAAAAATAAAATAAAACCAGCAAGGTATAATGTTGTTGGTGCGTGGCAGATGGTGGCAGATTGTGGCGGAGGTCTCCGCCTGCATCGGCGGTCTCCGACGCTTGTCGGATGCTACCTATAAAATTGAAAGGAATTTCAGGTAAATGCAGCTTGGCTTCCAAATCGTTTCTGACAGCATGATTTTCTATTTTGAACCCCTCAATCGTTTATACCGTGCTGGAGTAGGTTGTGGGAACACCTCGGCTCAACCTCGGACCGGGAATCGATCAGCCAATCAAAAGTCGAATAAAGATCGTCCTACTGTAAAACATTTTTTGCACATATAATACTGCACAAGATGCTATGTCTACAGGCTTCAAACTGTTGCCCTAGGCTGTCCCATCAAGTTTTGGTACAATTTAACTAGCTTCAGTGCATTTTTCAGATGCCTAATCCGCGATGCACGAATGAGCATGAAGTTGAACTACATTCTGTGGTTGAATCTTGGGCAAATCACTGAAAACACACATATTTGGTATTTAGAATATTTTCTTTTGAACTAAATGTCTCTGCCTTTGTTCTCACAAGCCTAGAATGTGCTTTGGGTCACTCACTGATGGTTGTTTCAACAGTTGGAATAAAAATTCCGGGGGGAACTCCGGAAAATAGGAATTTTTGTCACTTCGTCACCAGATGTGGTTAGATGTCGCTTCTTTCATGCTCATTCAGTGAAGAAATTCTAAGCCTGTTGTTTGAAACACTAGGTGGCCGAGATGCAATTCATTACGGGGTTATCAAGTCCACAAATTGCTGCGTCGGAGGTATCCGCCGATTCGGCAGAGGCCACCGCCGGACAGATGAAAACTGCAAAAATGGATTATTTGTTGTATACTCCATGGTTTCTACATTTCGGAGTGTATTTCGGCAGTTCCCATAGTCTAATCAGCTACTGTAAGTATCACTCAATTAAAAAAAATTAAAAAAACAATGCACTCACCCTGTTGAGTATATCTACAGGAGCTATGTTCGCTCTTTCGAACCACACTGTCAGGAGCAAGGAAACACGCAAAATTGAGCCAGAGGTCCAATTAACCTCTCAATAGTGATAATGTATACTAATGGCCAGAGCTCCAGAAAATCTGACACAGTGCACACAGACAGAGTGTGCTTCTATCTGCACTCACAACCAGGTCAAGCTAGTGGACGAATACAATCAAGATTGTATTGCCTCGAAGAAAGTGGCACACCAGAGCAAGGTGGGCAGACATAATCCTACGGTTCAAAATTATTTTCGGGGCCGCTAATCCTCCAGAGGGTGGTACACCAAATGCTTGGAGGCACCGATCAAGCACAGAGGTGGATTGGGTCGACCTCAGGTTCCCAGATGGTAAGAAGATACGCCAAGAGCGGCACTTCAAAGTCAAAGGAACTACCAGTAGGACAGCAAGCGGCAGATGCCTCTGACGGTACGTTATGGGAGTCAAATTATGTCAAACTCAATCCTATATGAAGGCAAGACAACCTGGACAATATGGTTGAGGCTGATTAGGCCGACCATCAAACGGCGGAGACCTCCGCCTCTATGTTTGGACTAAAAAAACCATCAAATGCAGTCCAGATGTACTGCAAACATTGGATACCTGTTCACAGTACTGCATTGGACAGGTAGGAGGCCAACCAACAGGTGAAAATCAACATGGCGGATGGTTCCGCCACAATGGTTCAGTAGGTCAAAATATAGGTGCATTGCCGCTACACTGAGGGAAAAATTGGAAGAGAAATGGCTGATTAGAGTCCTGCATTATACAGGTATGAAACCAACCTCGAAGCCGCGAAAAAGATTGTGGCGGATGGTTCCGCCAGAATTTTCCGGTAGGTCAGAATATAATCAGATCACCGCGAGATTGAGTAGAAGTTGGAAGGGCAAACAGCTGGTGAGAGGTTAGGTGGTGCGACCCGAAAAGAGCAAGCAAAATAAATAAATAAATAGGTGCGGCGGATGGCGTGGCGGGAGGAGCGTGCGTATGGGGCCATCAATATCTACCCATTTGGGAACATGACTAAAAGATGACTACCATCCGCGCGGCGGATGGGACCTCTTAGGTACCCTTTTGACCTACAACGAAGGGTACCTAAGAGGTTTGTTACGGCATAGCGGCGGTGCTCGCTGAGGTGCGAATATGCGGCGTTGTGGACCTTCATCAATATCGATGGCACCGTCGTCGACACACCAGACTCCTCATCCACCTTGATCTCGGAGTACTACCCTTTTGGCCGCGCTGGAAACCCAAATCGCGCGCACTGGTGACGCTGCGCTGAAGGTTTCGCTGCATTGGCCTGTTTATACCGCCGACGCCAGCCATTTGGACACCCTCCTGGAGCCTGTGGTATATACGAAAGCGATCGCTGGATTACTGTACGGCGAGAATTGAGGAAGACAACGTCGAAGATAAATGGTTCCGCTCCTTGGCGCCGATCCGAGGGAGGATTAACCATCTGGAGAGGCTGGAGTTCATCACAACGGGTTCCAATAAATGCTATCCACCTGCTTGCGAGAAATGGTGCTTACGGATGACAATTATCACTGTGTGTCTTTCCCCGTTGTCGCCCCTTGGCCACAAATAACACGGCTACGCGGGACGTGGAAGATAGCGCGCTGATCGTCGTGATCATTGTGCCGTCAAGCTCGTTCCGTATCTGTAGAAAAACTGGTAAGTGCATCGTTTCCGTGTCGAATTCAGTCACTCTGAGTCGTTGTTTTTTTTCTAAATACACAATGGAAAGGCCGAGCACCTGACGACACCTTACGCATCCCCTCGTTCACATTTACAGATCTAGGCCTGCCGAGGACCTCCGAGTCTCGGTCTCTTAGTTTCTCTTAATACATAAGCACCGACATTGACAAACCGGCCCGGGTGAGACAACCAATATTGTCAGTCGTAGTGAATGCATCAGACTTCTGACATTTAGTTTGTGTCCTTGCACCAGGCCAAACTTCAAACAAGCCCGGAAAAGGCCGGATAGGCCGCAAGATCTCAAGGTCACAACCCAAGTCCGGAAAATTCACAAGCTCTTCCGCAGTGCTGGTGGGACTTTTGAGACACTGTCCGGGGATGTTCAATTTAATTCAATTCAATCCATCCAACCATTCATCATCATTGTCAGTTGTACAATGAATGTATCAGACTTTTGACATTTAGCTTGTGACCTTGCACAAGGCGAAACCTGAAACAAGCCCGGAAAGCAACCGGAAAGAATGGGAATGGGACGTATTTGTTGGCTAACTTCGCTTAGCTCGCGTAAACCCCTCGACAATGGGACTGGTCCCGAGAATGGACATTCAACTTTAAACGCCAGAGAAAAGCACACAGCAGTCAGTCCGAGATGGGAACTTCATGGGAAAAATCTCACACTAAAGCTGTATAGTCTCGAGGCCAAGAGCAGAGAGAGCAAAATGCGATTGACTTGAAAGAGATAGGAGCCCATACTTACATGGCAATAAATTGGGCAGAGAATTTCAAGAGAACTGATACCGAGGAACGGCTTGAATCGAACGCGCCTCTATGTGGAAATAAAGCAGGTAAGGCCGGCGAGCGGAACAGTCCGTGACCGGGATTGATTTTTCAACTCTCAGCACCGCCCAATGTTCGTGTAGGCGTCGGGTTATTTGTGCCAAGTATCAGAAGTTACATTCTGTCGAAACATTTAAATTCAAGATGATATAAGGATATGAATTCGGTTGAACATAACATCGTGAATTCTCGCGGGAAATCAAGCAAACCTAGACTGAATTCACCCGCGCGGTCGGTCACAAACAAGTCCGCACATCACTCTTTAATCTTGACAACGACACCACATGGACGGCGGAATTCTGTATGGCCATTCAATCCTGTGGCAAGGGCGGCGCCCGTGAAAGGAATCACACTGGCCCCCAAAATGGTTTCTGTGGACAACTTAAGGACATATGAAAACGCGGGACGGGAGAAGACTCCACTGGGAGAAATGGGGTAAGAAGAGAACCCCAATGTCGGCATTGCAGTTGCGCGACTCGATCAGCGGGATTTGATATGACATATAGAGACTCGGGAGAAGGAATCAGGATTTAGACAGAGTGGGGCGTCACGCGTGGCGGTTCAATGTAGTCTCTCGTAATTTCATTCAAATTTGCCAGTGTTGACTAATCCAACACGTTCCTTCCTTCCTTCCTTCCTTCCTTCCTTCCGGTGAGATCAGGCAAACTATTCCAGGGCCGTATTCCCTATTTACTTATAATCACTGCCGCCCCGAGCTATAAAAGCCTAACCTCTGCCATACATCAGAACATCGCAAAACAATACCCACAATGCACTTCTCCACCCTGGCTTTTCTCGCCGGTCTATTTGTCGCGTCCACCAATGCCGTTGTTACCCCCGTTCCCGAAATTTGCTGCATCTCAGGCGGCGGCCCCGATCCTTGCGGCTCAGTCGTTGGCAAACCACTTCTCATGAACCCAGTGCCCCTCGCCTCTCTGCCGCCTACCAGCATTTGCTGCTGCTCTGCGGCCAATGATCTCAACTGCCGTAACATTTGTGGTTGTGAGTACTCGCTTGCCTGGGGTTGGCTTGGATTTGGGCTCACTGCAGTCGCAGAAATGATGGTGAATCGCAGGTCATTGCAGCGCTCGTGGTATTATGTGCCAGTGCGAAGAATGGAAGCTAGTGAATGCCCGAGTATTGGAAGAGTTACAGGGGTGAAGTTCGGAACGTGATAGGATCTAGGAAACACTTTGTGAATTATTCTGTACTAAATCATACATGGACGGTGGCCTAGTGGGAATTCCACGCGCGCACAGCTCTGCGGTGCGCTCTAAATAGCTCTCCAACACATCTGAACTATCAAAGTTCAACGGAAAATTCCTCCGCACGAATCAGATTAATATTCAACTCATACCTGACTTGGCCGCGGCTCTGGGTATAAAAAATAAATTTCTGAAAGCCAAACATACTATGCAGAGTTTTGACTGCGATAATCATCAGGCACAGTATTGGACATTCAACATATGTAGCCGAAAAGCCGACAAATCAAACATCAACCCCTCCGCCATGATTGCTATAGTACCTCTGTGGACAGAATGAGTAACAAAAAGTTGAAGCGTCATGCCTGCAAAATAATAGAATCTTTTGACTTGATACAATTGCGTGCCATGCAGGAGAGGGCGGCGTTTCGGAATTGATTTTCATTCGATCTGATTACCAATTGGTACACATCTTGGTTCGATGAGCGGGTCAGATTGTGTTAGAGCTGCTCAGAATCTGTCCGTCATCGCTGGATCACAAGGTTCGAGCTTTGAGAAAGAATACATATCGGGCGACGTATCGGCATTCGGGACGATTCCCCGAGATGGCGGCACTAGCTGAATTAGCGAATCTAATAAATGTCAAATTCAAGCCAAATTCCAGCCCGACCATCCCACCTACCGTAGATTCAGGCAAGTGCTTCGAAAGTGCTTCACAATTTATTCAAGCACGGGAGATTTACTTGATTCGTGAAGTGATTCTCCCATACTTCAATAAACTGTCAAGCACTTCTGGGAATCACATCTGAAGCACACACACCGCCAGTATACCAATTCCCCCCACCTGAAGTTTATCCGGAATGCCAGATTGCGATTCGGGTGAGCTGAGATATGAAGACAAAACCTGGAGTTTCACTTATACCGAAATCCTTCGGGGTTGCCATATATTGGAGCCCCGAAGCATTTGGCCCAACTGAAACACAGAGTTTCATCTTGCATCTCGGCAAGGTCGACACGGGTTGTGAAACTTAAGTATGTACTTACTCTGACTGTCCCTATTCAATTATGGATAGGAATCCAACAGTTTGGTAGAGAAACTTTTGCTTGCTTTTCGCATGCAAGGCTGATGCAAAATCAGTGGAAGACTGTTGGCCGGACAGAAAACACGAAGAAAAGAATCTTGTCGACAAAACTTGATCGAGCTTGTCTGAATATACGAGTCCCGGTTTTATGAGACTGAATCATGGTTGAGTCCGAGAGCTGTGTCTCAGAGGTGGGAGTTGGCTGGAACTCAGCTCAAGTTTCCATTGACTTTGGACTTTGACCACATTAAGAGATGATATACTACTCAAACGAGGTGCTTTTGTCTCCGAATTGGTGTAGGGGTCAACATTGCCGCTTCTCTACCAATCTTGAAGAATTGTAATTTCGGCCCGACTTCCGATCAAATGACGACGTTTAATTTTGAAGAATTTCAACTTCGGTCCCACATCCGATCAAATGACGACGTCATCAACCCCAGTGAAAAACCCGTCTTGGGATATCTTGGGATATCTTGGGAAATCTTGCTGCGAAGGCAATTCAAGAGAATCCAAGATATCCCACTACCAGCCACGAGAAAAGTGGCAGTTTCATGTTGGGATATCTTGGCTCATCCGAGAGGTCATTTTAAATAATAAATTTGGTAGTACCGTTATACCTGGTAATACTGCACATGCTCTGCCCCGCCCGCCCTTGCCCCACTGCCCTCACTCCGGCCCCTGCTCTCGCACTCGTGCCTGCCTCTGCCCGGCCTGTAAACAGTACCCCAATCCATCCTTCACTTACACTCAGCCACCATGACACCAAAAACTAGGTGCTCGGAGCACCGACGATCGCATTCAGCGCCTTAAAACAGTAAGCATGAGATGATAATCCGGGGTGTCCATCACGTACCGTGCGTGCTGCATCCTTTGCTTTCTGTTCAATTACTTTCCATTTCTAAGGTACTTCTATTAGACAACCGAAATCAATGGAGAGGATCTGATCGAACATACCTCGAGCTCAACGGGCGGCAGGCTCTTGAAGTAAACATCATATTCGCCATTTGTACCATTCGGATGGCTTTCTTTCCAGCTACGCCCGCACAGAGCCCTAGAAAGCAGGAATGAGTACCGACACAAATATACGCTCTTGGACTTACCGTGCCGTGCTGCTTGTTTTTGAGGGATTAAAAGGATTGTTCAAGTTCTTCTTGCCGCGCCCCGTTGGGACAGAGCCGGGTACAGTCGCAGCAGCTGGAATAGATGGAAGAGAAGACGTGCTCGGGATAGCGGGAACAGAAGATGCGCTCGGGATGGCGGGAAGAGAAGATGCGCTCGGGATGATGGGAACAGAAGATGCGCTTGGGCTAGTGGGAACAGAAGACGTGCTCAGGATAGTGGGAACAGAAGACGTGCTTGGGATGGCGGGAAGAGAAGACGCGCTCGGGATGGTGGGAAGACAAGACGTGCTCGGGATGGTGGGACGTGCAGGTTCTGCAGAGATCGCGGCAAGAGCGAGCCTATCCAGCGGGTTGTCCCCCAGAGGCGATATCTGCTCCTGGTTTACGGTCCCAGTTGTAGGCACTGAATTTGCATGGGAAATGGGTTCAGCGGCAGATAGAAAAGCGGGTTCGGGGGCAGATCCAGTTGTTGATGATGATCGACTCAAAGAGGGTGCTGTGCGCGAAGTGGAGGAGGCTAAGGGAGGCGATACTAGATAGAAGATATATTACAAGTGGTTGATGACGCATACTGCAAAACTTACTTTTCTTTGGACGCGGCTTCACAGGTCCGGTCTGTATGGCTCCATTCCTAAGAATCACAGTTACAATTGCGGGAGCAAAGATACGAAATTTCGAGGCTCACAGAGGATTTGCCAGCTTCTGTCCAGCGTGCGTGAAATATCAGGTGGATGTACAAACTGTTGATGGGAAGCTTACGATCTTGGCTTTCCCCTTTGCTCCAGAAACATCTGTGAGCTCCGGCTCGTCGATGCCCTCGTTGAGATGTTGTGCGTCATCGCGCGTGTTACGCCGTTTACTCGGGAATGGATCGGTTTGGTCATGCTTTCGCTTAGAGCTCTTGCGGGGCTTCTGGTGTTGTTCGGAGGGTCCGTCGGCAGCGGCACGAGAGGGCTTTTTGTGTTTGGTGACGTGCAAGGCGTGCTCTTCATCGTCTGACATCACAGGTTCCGGCTTGACAACAGGCGCTAAGAATTTGTGACCATGAGAGGTCTTCCAGTTAGGGTAGGTATACGTCGCAATCCAGTCGGTCTTCCACCCGCCACTACATAAGCGCAGGTTGGGGAATTTTTTTTCCATTAGAGAACGAAACAAGTTCTTGGCCCGTAGACCTGCTGTCGACCATCCCTCTTGGGGAGCGAGTCCTTGGCGAGCAATGTCGAAGTACGCATCAGAAGCATATGCCTTGATTGAAGATACTTCTTCTTCGGTCGGGAAGACACCATCTTCATCCTCCACGAACAGAAACGCGCTTGGGGTATATTTTCGGCCATCGGAAGACGTCTTCGCCTTGGTAACTCCATCAGCTTTCGACATCTCGACGTAAACCGCTTTCTGCCAAGTTCGCACAGCGGGATAGTCATTTTGATCCAATTCAATTGCGCGATGAGCAGTCTTTTGTTTAGTGTCAATAGGAGGTGGCGGAGCTCGAGAGAACGACGAGACAGATTGGAGGAGGGACTGGTTTTGCTGTCTGAAAGAACCGTAATAATCTATGATTGTCAAATCAAGCAGGGTAAGAGAATAACACACCGTAAGAAATCATTCTCAGAGCGGAGCATCTTATTTTCTTGAGTTCGAAGAGCTAATTGCTGCTTTAAATCTGTAATAAGAACATTATCGGGGAAGAGTGCATCCATAGAGCTGCTTTTGTCTGGTGACCGCATAAAGCGCGAATCCTGGGTTTTGAAGTGAGTCCGCAGAGTCTTCATGTTCAGACGGCCATTTACTCTGTATGCTGGGACGTTTTCACGGTCAGATAATGTATCGTATTTAGACGCGTGATGGTGGAAATGATAGGACGATTCTGAGTCCGATTCTGGGTGATAAGGCAATCTGAGACTGGAATTCGAGCTAGAATTGGCTGATTCGCTGGAATAATGCCGCTGATGAGGATAAGACGAGCCAGAGGGCATGGTGGGCGATGGTGGGTACATGAATGGGGAAGACAAAGCTGAAGACAAATGTGCACAAACAACGCGTCAGTGTACTTACATCGACGCGTCTCGTCTTCCACCGTTGCGTTATCTGAAAACTGGTTCCAGCTCTGCTTGGTTTTTTGAATATTAATCATGTTATACAACGGCAGAAAATGGCACATGTTGCAATTGTTTCCCGGGCAGATGTTTCGCGCAAACACAGCTTATCTGTTCACAAAGTCATAGCCCATAGTACTCTAGTATGCACAGAAAGCAAATCAAATATACTAGTCATTCTCGTTGATATCTTCAGTGTACTCAGTCATCTGCGCCAATTTTAAACCCGGTTTTTCCATCAAAAACCAACGGTCTTCAGCGGAGTCGTCGTCGCGGTAGTGCCTGTATTGCGCGTCCGGACCCATCATGACACAGGACTCAATTTGCTTGATTTTGAAGGCTCGCACATCAGATTCCCGCTGATGCTGAACTGACCAATATGTTTGGGATGATATCTGGAGCAGATGCGGATCCGGAGGGCCGAAAAATGAGCCAACGGCAATATGATGGTGGACACCTTGGATGTCGAGAATCATGTAGAAGTGCACCTCCGCAAATTCAGGTTCTGATTTCTTCGCCTGATCCTCGTCGGAGTCAGAGTCTCCGTGCTCGACAGAACTTGTGATCTGAGTCAAGTGTGAGCAATGCGACAGAGAAGCGGGAGGTTGTGTGAGACCTTGACCATTCTCGCTGTTCGCAAATCACTCTTTTGCAACTCCTTCCAAGCAGATCGCGTTATTTGCCCATTGGGCAAGCGAACACGAGCCCAGCGGACCACAGATGGTCTCCATTCCTCCACAATGTCCTCCGCCTCGGAGTCGTCTGGGTCACAATGTTGAGACATATATCGCCGGATAGCCTGGTCTTCGGAATCCGATACCTCCCGTGAACAATTGTCCATTGCGCGCAACAAAACATATCCATCACCCAGATCAACAGATCCTCGTGGTAGAGACGGCTCGGGCTCTAAATCGGGAATAATTGCCTTGAGCGCATTGACTTGCGCACGGCGGATACCTCGTTGAGCCAGGTTCTCGTATGGATTGGAATGTTGCTTAATCTCCTCGCCGAGATTACCGATGGTTCGCTCGAGCGCCCACTGAGAATACAGGTTGCCGGCCCCTTGCGAATTGTTTCTCCGGCATGTGGGACAATGTGTGGATTACAGGACGAACGAAGTGCAGGCGGTCTGCGGCGCCGCTGAACGTAGATGTCCTCGAAAGTGTCCGAAAAATCTGTTAGAAGCAGGTGCGCTTCCATAACCTCCTCAGGAAGTGCTTCCTCTTGAAGGAGGATACGGATAGCGCGTACAGATTTGCAGTAGTTTGTGTAATACTTCTCCGGAAGAATCCCATAAAAGAGCGCCGGCCCCAGACCAAAATAGTACAGCAAAAAATTCCCAGGCCTTGTAGCCGCTGTTAATTTTCTCGGCGGGGTTGCGAGGTGGGTTGTCGAAGGATCCAGGGATATATTTGGCAAGATCGGCAACAGCCCGACCGTGCAGTTTCCAAGTTTCCCCCGTGAGAACAGCCCAATCCCAATCTTCCTTGTTATCTTCTTTATCGCATTCAAAGAGACCACGCAATAAAGGCATGGTCAAATCTGTTAAATTGAGTATTGGAACGTGCATATTGTCGAGACCAAAGATGTCGGAATTCCCAGGA
>JARJLF010002959.1:0-25286 GCA_029378395.1 Mycena leptocephala
ATGCCCAGGGCTAGGGCGGCCAAGACGCTGCAAATGCCCCGTCGCGTCTCCGGTTCCTGTAGAACGCCCACCGGATCACAAAGGATCCCGTCGGGCATTCGAGCTAGAGTCAGGACGGGGGTGGCGCAGCATACGCTGTCATTTGCACGCTTCATCGTGACAGACAGCTGTCCCGGCTTTCACATTGATAGCCTGTCCGGTTGCCCCGATATGCAAACGAAGAAAGAAAAAAATCAGCCTGTGGGTATTGAGAACAATGCATGCACAGAATCCAGAAAAAGAAATCAGAATCAAAGCCTGTGGTGGCCAAGTGGACGGTGTAACAGACCTGCCAGCCTACGCCTTGATCACCAACTTGATATCTGCCCGTCCTCTTCAACCCAAAATTTCAACCTCAAATGAATCCTACTATTGATACCCACTCCCTGTACAAATTTTAGGCCAAGCGCACAATTATTACCCTACAGTTCATACAGACCTGGTTGTCTGAAGAACCAAAACCAAAAGTGTATACTGTATGCCCCAATCTGATGTACTTTTCACAAGCCATTAAATTCCCAGGATGCGCTCGTTCGTCCCTCCATGATCATATACAAATCATATTTTTTACTGCAGGTATTCCGGCTGTAACTTATTTTTTTTGCGAAACTGCCATCAAGATTTCGCGCTTGGACCCCTTTGAATGGCGGCAAGCCACCTCCCCGCCGCAATCTCGATTATCTCGCAGTTGTGCTCACAACCTTAAAAAACCTTGGGCTCGAGATCTCCGAGCCCACCTCTCCTCTAAATTCCCACCTCACACCGGGTTCAGCCCTCCTCCGAAATCCTGCGCTACTTCACCTTGTAAATCCTGCCCGTCGTAAAATGCGCCGTCATCCGGGCCCACCTTGGGTACACCTGAACCCCACCCTCAATTGCGCCTCCCCTCCCCTGCCCCACCCGCCCGCTTTCACATTCCCCGCCCGCGCCCCACCTTGTGCCGCTGCTTTACCGGCCCAATCCGCACGCTCCCGTCCGCGCCGGCCGCACCGCGCTTACCCGACCATCACTGCCGAGGCGATCAATGCCGTCACGTCGCTCTCACTCGTGCTGCCACCTTGCGACCTGACCTCAATGCCCCGTTCTCTTAAGCCCCGCCAGTCCACCACAAGGCTTGGCTGAGGCTGTTTCTCCAATCAACCTTAGTCCACCCTCAGACAAGCCTAGTTTCCCGACGTCTCCGGATCGTCTCCGCTCCTGCACCTCCCGCTGTGTACCTCTCCTCATCGACGCCTCCCGCGTCAAACCCCTCTGCCGCACCTATCCTCATTCGTCCCAACCTTCGGGTGCAGGCGATTCGCTGTCGATTTCTACCTCCATGCTGATATCTGTTTTTCTTACCCACTGTAGAACTCTATCCACGCGACACTTGGTTGGATACGCCCCGGCCCACTGCGTGCTCGTGTCCACTACCCCCACCCGCCTCCCGCTTGTGCGATGCATCTAGATTATTGTCGGATTCGCGGAATTTTGGTGCGTTTCCCTACCGCTCCTTCCTTTTCTTCTTTCACATCCCTTTCCCCCTCATTGTCCTTCCTCCTCTCTCACTTTTTACCTCACCATTCCTTTCCTTATATTTCCATATCCTGACGTTCCCATTAGCCATCCTGCACGCGCGCACTCGTCCGCATCTCAAGCAACAAGGCCACGTCGGCGTAGTCTGCTCCGCCTCCTCTCTACCGCCTATGGCTCGAGAATGCCGTGTGCGACCCGACTGCGAGGCCGTTCCACCCGCACACGCTCGACACCACGCCAACGCACACCATACCCCACTCGCGCGCTCCTGGCCGCCTACGTCGTCTCTGTCCCCTCCCGCGCGACCGCGTTCTGCGCAATGCTACCCCGCGCGCACCCGCCTCGTCGCGCATTGCGATCCTTCTATCTCACCCATCGACGCCCACACAGTACACGCCCCGCGTTTCTCATCACGCGCCGCCGTCGCCGCCGGAGGCCATCCATCTTCGCGGGGAGCCGATGCACGCACGCTCGAAGATGCCGCCCAGCTCAGCGACCGGACACCACGCTGACACGAACGCGGTGTATTACGCTCTCTCGCGCGCAGCGCGCGGCCGTTTGGGTTGCCTTGCGGGAATGCGCAAGCGCACGCGGGCGAGAAAGAGGACTATGCCCCGATTCTGTACTGACAGATTCCGGATTGTAAAATATTTGCATTCACCAGCCAGCAGTACACTTTTCCGTCCAGCGCAATGTTCATATTTCGGTTCGGATGAAGGCACTGTCTGGATTGATTCCAATTTTGATGTTCATTCGTCCACTTAGAGTAGTTTTCATACGACATCTTCGTCGAGCGGCGGAGTAGCTCCGAAGGAAAGGCGACGCGGCAAGCCGAATTGAAATTGAGATCGGGAAAGTCGAATCGATCTCAACTGCCGGACGCCACAGAGTATTAACTTAAATCCGAGCTGAGAACGGTCCAGCAGGTAGCCTAAATCCCGAGTCTGCGGCGTTCCAGAGAGTCTGTTTCAGCTAAACATAGGTGATTCCAGCGCACACGTAGAGTGTTTGACTTGCGTTTGATTAAAATGGACTAGCGGTTGCCAGTTAGCCATTTCTCCGCCACGGAATGACAATGGCAATTATCTATGTGAAAAATTCTGAGCGCCGCTCATAAACAGAATTAAAAATGGTTTAGCTATGTTATATTGACTCCTGAGGCAACTTTTAGCGCGTTGGCCACCGCGTAGGATTGCACCACCATATTCTCCGCAGAATTGTCAATGTTCAGTGGGCTAAGTCTATATTCTCTTCGTCCACTTCGAAGTTTGTCGGACCTATACGGGTGAGGATATTTTCCCAAAACCTGGTTCGCAAGAGCATTCAAACAATTCTTCATAGTGGATTAAGCCCTCGGTACCGAAACATCAGAAACCGCGTGGCAAATTTTCGAATTCTGCCCACGAGGGATTGAAACAATGGAGATATCGAGTGAGCAACGAGTGAGCCCCTTCTGTTTCAAGCTAGAAAAGTCCCAAGACGACTGTAGGAGTGGACCAAAGATCACATTATCAAACAACTCGGTATCGATCTCCATATCGACAGGCAGCTAGCAGCGCTCAAGAGCACAAAATAGTAATTGGATGCCTGTGCCGCAGGTGCAGTCGCGATTTACATTGTGAAAGGGAGCACGGGAACTGTCGAGGAGTATTTCACTATACCTGAGATTGTACTAATGGCAGGGATCCGGCTGAGTAACCGTTTTCTCAGGCCGTCGCCGAGGATTCAATGGTTCTGATGAACTCCCGCTGTTGAATATCAGCCATTTGACAAATACCTGGCGACTTGTTAGGCCTGGCAAGGCCTGTTTGACCATGCGGGCTTGTTGTTCGATCTTGCGAGCTTGTTGAAAAGCTCGCAAGGTCAAACAGGCCTGCAATCGCACAAGCTCAAGAAAAGAGAGATCAAGAGCAAAGGACAAAAACATATGAAAGTAGAAAGGTTCACCTCCTTCCATTTTGTTCCGGAGGGGAAACTTGTTTCGGCGCGGGAGGGAAGATTTATTAAATGCCTCGCTTCTGGGGGCTTTTTCATTTATAGATGGTTAACAAACGCTTGACAGTAATTGGCGCGCGGCACATAGTAGGCTCTCACCACGACGAACGCCCACCACGTAATAGGGTAGAGTCCTTTCTTCCATCCTCCGGCCGATCCTTCCTTTCATTCCTGCCACCACATGAAGAAAATAGAAAATTCAATCTGGACCATGTAGTCGGCCGAGATTTGCAACCGATCAGAGCCGATGTATAGGTAACGTACCAGCTTGAAGGTAAGCCCGACAGTTTCGGGATTTGTTTTCTCGGACCTATCAGTGCAACACGTCGCCAGACGTAGCCCTTCAGCGCACGCACCAGAGAGCTACTTAAAGCCCCAGTTGACGTGCAAACGTATCAATGAAATCTGCACGAATTTGTGTCAGAAACACATTTTGCAAGATCCTTTGACGCCCGAAGTGAACTCAACCACTCGAAAAGAAGATCTGACGCACTCACGGTTGAATCGGACTTGATAATTCAGTGTAACTCTCCAGAATTCATGGTAGATCAAGTTATTGTGATCCCCAGAAGTTGTTATGTGCATCATGGACGATGTGGAACTCATTGAACCCAGCAAACACGATGATTACTCCTCACTTATGCATAATTAAGGAGTACAGCCACCGCCGCGGCAGTGCTGCAGTAATGCACGGCAGTCGCGGCATTTTCTCCTGGCCCATTGCGGCCCACGGGCGGCTGTGACATGGATCTGGATTCGTAATTAGATAGGTTGCGCACGAGCCGTATGCGGGTTTTGTGCATTGTGCAAAGCTGCACGGCAAATTTGAAATCTGCGAGGTGTCAATCAACTATTGTAATATAAGTGTATCTGAGGTGAAGGAGAGGCGCTGTGGGAGAGGGAATATCCTGAGCACCACCGCTGCTGCGTGGCATACATGAAAGTATGGGAAAGTGAGGGATGTTTTTTGATGCCTGAAAAATCCGGCCCCTCACGGGTGCACATCCAAAACACAACACTCCCGGGAGTGGAATATGAAATTCAGGAGGTATTAAATGGTACTTTGATAGACAAGAACCAAGGCCAGCGAAGAAAAGGCCGCAGCTTTGCACGATGCCCAAAAAGCCGCATGAAGCCGCATGCGGCTGTGCGGCTTTTGCGCAACCTATCAGAGCCTGCTGAGACCCCGAGTCTCGGGTTATTTCTTTCTTTCCTGGGCTACTTTGTGCTAATGCCGGGATTCCCGCCGCACTCTGCATACGAGCAGTCTTCGAAACCATCGTTCACCTTCGACGTGCCCATTGTTTCCTTGACATCTGTCTGGGCTGAAAATGCGCGCGAGATTGCTGCCATCGTGGTCGACCGCAAAATCTCTGGGCCGTTTGTTGGCATCACAGCAATATCTACTATCTTGCTCGCCGGCGGATCCACGGAACCTTTCTCGCGGGCAAGATTGTTTCTGCTCGTTTGCCTTTCCTTTCCTCAATTTTGTGCTGGGTGCAAGATCCTTTTTGTTTGAATGCCGCCTTCGAAGAGGGCGTCCTCACAGGAATTACCTGGGACCACGAATGAAATTCGGCCACCTGTCAATGGTCCGCGCAATGTCGGCGTGGTTGATGTCTCTCACCCATTGATACAAGTCTCGGTCCAAACTCTAGTCATGACCGCTTCTTCAGCGGAGACATCTAATGTGGTAGTAGGATCAGTTCCCATTTTGATCACAAGATCGAGGCAGATTCAAGACATCCCATAGAGCATTCTCAATTTTCTCTAGATATCACTGCCGTGCACTGATCAATCCCGCACCTTGTGGTACCGCGCAATCCGCGGTGATGGGAACGACAATCTCTCCCCAAAGTCGCGCATGTGGTTGCATCCCTAAAACGAAGAGAAGTTGGTCATCCTCGTTCAATTCACGTTTTTCGAGGTGCTTGCTGCTCAGACCGAGTGAGCAGTCCGCACAGTCCGCACAGCGTGAAGCCAGAAAAAAAATGGGTTATATTCGCGACATTGAACACGAATCAGTGCCCGACGTAGAATTACAGCCAGAACCAAACGCAACAACCCAAACACAACAACCCAAACCAGCGTCCCAAAGCTCAAGCAGTGATCGGGATGCAGTTGATCGCGATGAGACCACCTAGAGTAGAAAGCATTTAGCGCTCTGCATGAAAGAAATTACAAAATTGATCAGTCACACACCCCACGAACTCTGGGGGCGTCGCAGACGACTTCGGTCCCGCCGCTGATCGAGAGGGTGAGTTTGACGTGATACACCGATGAATAAATAGATTACACACCAGTTGTTCCCGATGATCGTGATGGGCGAGCAGGTCAGGCCGACTGGCACGTTGAGGCCAGTGAGGTCGAGGCCAACAACGGCAGCGACCAGAGAAGCCGCGGAGCTGCTGGAGGAGGCGACGCTGCTGCAGCACTGGGGGGAGGTGGGGCAAGTGACCGGGGGAGGGGGAGTGCCGGTGGCGACAGCAAGGGTCTACAATGAAGGTATTAATTAGTTGTCGAGCAGGAGTCGGTAGCGCCGAGCGTACAATGAGCACCGAGGTGACAACGACAGAGATCTTGGAGAACATATTGGTTTATTTGAGAGAGCTTGAACTACCGAGGGATGTGTTCGAGTGAGGATTTGAAGGGAGCCGACCTCACTTTTATATCTTTTCTGGCGCGCATTTACCGCGTTTGGAATTATAGAGAACCCAGAAACGGGTGCGCACGTGTCAGGGGTTGTGGAGCGAGTGGAGCCATTTGACAAGAGGACGTCGGTAGTTTCTTCCGTAGAACAAGAAGCATGAGTAGGCGAGGCCAACTGTGGAGTAGTTCAGCGGTGGCATGATGCATGCAACAGTATCACTGCACCTCATTCCCACGCCAAGTCAACCAGACAAACAAGCATTTATGTACGTAACACCGATGTTCCAGAGGTAGTCATGGACATTTTTCTTCGAGAATTCGGCGCCGGTTTGCAAAAACAGGGGTTGTGTGTGGTGGGAGCAGATGATGGGGAGAGCGCCGCAAGCCTACACTGGGGATCACCATTACGGCGTTCCAAACTCGATGACGTGTAGGGACGATGGATATCACTCGGTAAAGTTCAATGTTCTGGCGGGGGGAGAGCGCCGCAAGCCTACACTGGCGACCTTTACCACGACGGGGAACGCTTCCGAGTTGACTTCGTTGACGTCAGTGATATTCTGGCGTTGGCTTGGCCCGAAAACCATGGCTTTCGCTTTCGAAAAATTGGAGGCCAGGCCAAAGCCAAAGCCAAAGCCATGGCTTTGCTGGATTTGGCTTGAAGGCCAAAAGCTACGGCTTTTGGTGGGGGAAAACAGTACATTTTGGCTTTCGCCTGACGAAATTCCAGGCCAAGCCAAAGATTTTCTCTTTGGCGTAGTATTTCGACCAAATGCTCCCGGGGTGTCACCCGTCACCTGTAGTGTTCATTTTTCCAGGTGTTGATTTCTCGGTAATCATCGGGAAATTACATAATTGCCAGCACGGTATCACCATCACCTATTACTTACCAAAAGTGTTCAGTTCTGTCACTCGTCACCTGAACATTTGGTCGAAACCAATTCCATGGGCCCGGTCCAAGAAAGAACTGCGAAACGTGTCCTCGGAACGATGAGCACGAGGGCAAGCACTTCCTTTTATAGAGCTTCCCAGAGGCTGATATGAGGCGACTCGGGTAAAGTAATGGGGGGACTGGCGCCGCAGAGTCTAGCAGGACCTTGGGTGTTTACATGTGCGTGTGTAGTGGGGGAGGGCGAAACAAGAGGACCCTGGTGCAGCGCCCTGGCAGGCGTCTTGCCCATATGTGGACAAGACATCTTGTCTTTATCCGGAGATGGTTTATCATGCTCCGCTGGCTTCCTCCACGTCGATGTGTCTGATTCTTCCCCGCCCATGGCCTCTCTGTCCAGCCCTCTCGTCTCTCGTCCTACTCTGTACTGCCTCAATAGATCCACTTCCACCTTTTTTGTCCCATAGAAGTCTCTTGCACGCCTCTCACGGTCGTCTAGCGTGGCCGACTCGGATGCTTCTCGCGCACTGGCAAGGCCATTATATTTATTTCAGTTTACTTCAACTCAAGCAGGCATGAGTTTTTATTCAAGAAAGTAGTCTGGTGAGTTCTCGAGTTAAATCATTTAGCTACATTCGCTCGCCGGCTTGTTTCAGATCCTCACATCTCGCTGTATTGCCTTGGGTCCCTCCCATTCGACTCAACTTGAAGCAATCCAAACCTCCACCTGGAGTACCAGTTCATATCGCCGTACATGCTTTTGCTGTGATAATTTTATTCATCTGTGGAAGAGAGGGTTTGTCCTCACGGGGACTGAGGTCGTGCCAAGGTCGTGCTGGCTGGGTGTAGAGGCTTGCAGTAAGAATGGCGGAAATAACTGAAGCTGAATTAAACTATGCGTAGATCAATGAATAATGTAAGTAATATATAAAACTTAGCTCAGATATAATCAAATGAGAATGGATTCGCTCGAGGTTGCTTCGAGATGGATGTAGACGTGGTGGTACATGGCTAAGAGTGAAGTGACCCATGTGGGTCCAGTACAAACAAACAAATATGATGAGTAAGACACATGTATGTAAGAGTGTCCAGGGTTGAAAAGCCGCAGCTAAAAGTCAAACGAGCAATCCAGGAACTACGCAAAGACGTTATAAGGAGAAGTACGCTGCCCCGCTCAGCGCCGAGTGTGGGTGCCCAAGCCACTTCGAAATCAATCCCCGGCGTAGTCCGAGAAGGCCGAGGACTTGGGTCTGGCTCGTCGCATTGGCGGTGCGTGGGAAGAAAAATGGTAAGTCTGTGGTATATCAGATAGGTAAATGTATAAATGTCCAGAAACTCAATGAAGGATGATTCGTGGATGATCCAAAAATATATCTTGAGATAATGTCGAAGTTGCCTTGGCTGTGGAATTCGCACGGACATGCTCGCACAGTAGTTGAATAAATCTGGGAGATAAATCAAAGGAAAAAAGGTTGTGTCAGTGAAATGTTCAAATATGAGAGAGTGAATGTGTGGAATAATATAATACGGGATCTGGGTATCAATATTGCTTCATCATCCCATTACTAACTACTTACAGATTGTATTTACTAAATTCTACTGCGCGCCCCGCTAGCGAGTCACGGCACCGATCAAGCATAGCTCATGGGACTCGGACTCGCAGCCCACGTTATCTGTCTGATTTTACATCCAAAAATGGGCAGGCCTACTTCGAGAACACTAGATTTCAAGATTGAACATCTAACTGAGTCGCACTAGCCAGTCACTGACTGTGATCAGGGGGCATAAACATACCACTTACGTGTTCAGTCTGTTTTACACAGATTCTGGGCCTTCGCCATCGTTGTCAACCTACTGGATGACTAGTCATGTACATGGCGGCAGTATTATTGACTGTGAATGGCGGGACCTACTCGACTAAGACTGGGTTGAACTTTGAAAGTCAGGAAAGTCATGTATAGCTCCGCATTTCGTCGGCTCTGTCTCGAGTTATTCTACAGGTCGCGGAAATGAAGTCATGTCTCTCGAAACCGAACTAAAGGTATATATCCAGATAATTGAAACGCCGAATATAAAGACCAAGATTATCGCCAGCGAGGCAGCCCGTCAGTGAACGTGCTATTGCCGTGCAGTGGAGCGTAAATGTTGCGCTGGTTTCCTTTATTTCCACACACATTTCTGAATCGTCAGTTGAACTGTACGGAGAGTGAGCAATCAAAATACATCCTTTGAGATTCAGAAACCCACCCAAACCCTCTTCCAGCCCGATTCCACATTCGAAAATGCATACCCCTGTCCCGACGGCTTGCTTTTCAAGAATAAGCATTTGGTCAAGTCGTAACTTAACTCACACTTGCTGACTATACTGAAAAATTATGGATGTCCGAGTGTTTCCGCGTCGAATTCTGTGTTCAAGGTGACTGACAATGAGAACTACCCCCAATGACAGGTCCATCCCCGTACAGTGGCCAAGTGACACTGCAGGTATCAGATGTAATGAATCAGAGGAATCAAGACACCGTACTCAGTAGAATTTTGTGGCACCAATTCAACACTGCAAATTTCGCGGCAGAACATGAGACAGCTGACACAAACTCCAGCCGACGATAAACTGGGGCGTACCTCAGAAAGTATGCGGTATGGTGCTTGCACGGACGATGATATTGCATTTTTGGAGTCCCGAGTCGCTGGATCCAGACCTGGAAACCCGAAATTAAACACCGCTGCAGTCCGAAATGTATCCATAATTACTGCACGCAATTGCCAGAAAGATACTTTAAACAAGTTCGGTGCTGGAAGGTTTGCAAGAGACACCAGGAACTGGTTGACTTCTGCTCGATCGACAGAATAAGTGCTAGATCAGCAGGCAAATAAATGGAAAAAATTGTGCACACTCGGAGATCAGGAAAATGACGGTGTCGTTATAAAAAAAGACTATGGGATGCACTGCCTTCAACCACAAATGAATTTATTCCAGGGAAGCTATCTCTGTGTCTTGGAATGCCAGTTATGTTGCGCGCAAACGATGCAACTGAAATTTGTATGACGAAAGGTCAAGAAGGCGTGGTCTGCGGGTGGCACTCTTCTGAAGGTCCTGCTGGTCAACAAGTTTTGGAAACCTTATTTCTTTCGTTGATTAACCCGCCAAGAAAAATCAATGACCTCCCGGAAAATACAATCTCTCTAGTGAGAACCATTATGCACATCACCTGTTCTGGAAGATGACACCCTGTCGTCCGTGCTTCGAGAGCAAGTTGTATGTCTATTAAACTTCGGAATGACAATTTATACGTCCCAGGGAAAGTCGAGAATTAATAATCTAGTGAATTAGGTTACTGCAGCGGCCACAGGTCTTACTATGTTGCATTGTCCAGAGGTTCAAGAGTTGCGAGAACTAGAAATGTTAGACGAGACAACCGAGCTAAAATACGAAGGGAAGCTACCTCGGAGTCTAACGGGAGTATGCCGTCGAAGACTACTCAGGTCCTATGCTGCCTGGAAAACATACCACATAGACCCTCCGCATTTCCACCCTGGAACAATACGATGAGTCCTAGGGTTCCAGAAGCTGTGGATTACAGTAAATAGAGACCAACGGTGACCGGAAAAAATAAACGAAAAATCACAGAAATATCGCCCACTTCGAATGCGGCAGAGCGGCAAATATAATATGAATCAACCAGACTAAGATGATATAATGAGATGGAATCATGCTGACCCTTTTATGGACACCGTTGCAGGTAGAATTCGAGGCATTAGTGCCTGGAAACCGATGGGCTTGATCTGGGATGGCATAGACTACAGTGGTGCATACGATGCAACTTTCACTATCCTGGGTAACTTATGGGCGGAAGATCCGAAGAGATGGTCAGGATATTTGTCGTATTTAGGCGGAACCTTGAATAACTTCGCTCTGGCAATGCAAGCTGTAAAAGAGGGTAATATTTCATTTGAACAAGCAAGAAACGTCATGAGGAAAGAAATGCACTCACCGAACCCACCCCATTTCCCTTACGGTCCCAAACCAACTTCTATGGGGCGTCTGGCCGTAATCCTGCTTCCAAGCAAATATTACGCTGTTGGAAAGCAAATCTGTGACCTTTGCGGCTACCCCGACATTCGGACTTACGGAATGCTAGAGTCATATCTGACTGTAGGGCTAAATTCCCGAGATCAATATCCTGACGGTGTAAGCCTGCAAGACTGGATGTCCAGATATCTGCAAAGGGGAAGACAACGGTGTCCCACCTGCAGATCCGCAGATACATTTTCAAAACTCCGCATGAAGACCACTCTGAGAAACATCCCGTCTGTAATGTTGCTAGATATCACTCACGAAAAGTTGATATTTGACGACCAACTGACCTTTCTGCTATCAGGTTCGCCCGTCACGCTCAAAATAAGAGGTATTCTTTACGGAGGCCATGGCCATTTCACCTGTAGGGTCATTGTTCTTCTACGATGGTATAACTATTGTACTATTTCGCTCAATTCTCCCTGGCAGTGCCCCGTGACCCGCAAATTCGAACTTGGGTTTTCATAAATCGGCCGCGCCAGCCGTGACACCAAAAAAGTTCGTAAATCCCGACATTCTTAGAAAATTAGTTCAACCATAGAACCAGTCTGAGAGTAGGGGTGGGCTGCAAAACTATGCCCAGAAAACACCTGGATCAATTATTGGTCCTTTTTTGCACCATTCTCGCAGCTCTCGCTACAACGGGTGTTCTTCCCGATGTCCTCAAGGTCCCACATGCGCCGGGAAAGTTTTCGTTACCCCCTCAACAAGAAACACGCGCTGTGTGCGCAAAAATTGGATTTTGGGGTCACTTTTCTTTTGCTGGTTTTGTGACATTTTGACATATTCGAAGATCCCCACGGTGACCCGTGACAGGTTCGAAAATATTCTTAAATTTTGGGCCCTGTGACGCGTGACATACGAATTGAGCGAAATAGTACAGTACCGGTAGAAACTGCATACCAGAAATTAATATCCGTTCTCTGGCGGACAGATCGTTGCTGCACAAATGCGGTGAGAAGAAGGCGGTGTGGAAGGGTAGCTTGTCTCCTTCGTCACCAACCCCCTTCTCACGCCCTGGGATGATGAAGCAATATTGATACCCAGATCCCGTATTATATTATTCCACACATTCACTCTCTCATATTTGAACATTTCACTGACACAACCTTTTTTCCTTTGATTTATCTCCCAGATTTATTCAACTACTGTGCGAGCATGTCCGTGCGAATTCCACAGCCAAGGCAACTTCGACATTATCTCAAGATATATTTTTGGATCATCCACGAATCATCCTTCATTGAGTTTCTGGACATTTATACATTTACCTATCTGATATACCACAGACTTACCATTTTTCTTCCCACGCACCGCCAATGCGACGAGCCAGACCCAAGTCCTCGGCCTTCTCGGACTACGCCGGGGATTGATTTCGAAGTGGCTTGGGCACCCACACTCGGCGCTGAGCGGGGCAGCGTACTTCTCCTTATAACGTCTTTGCGTAGTTCCTGGATTGCTCGTTTGACTTTTAGCTGCGGCTTTTCAACCCTGGACACTCTTACATACATGTGTCTTACTCATCATATTTGTTTGTTTGTACTGGACCCACATGGGTCACTTCACTCTTAGCCATGTACCACCACGTCTACATCCATCTCGAAGCAACCTCGAGCGAATCCATTCTCATTTGATTATATCTGAGCTAAGTTTTATATATTACTTACATTATTCATTGATCTACGCATAGTTTAATTCAGCTTCAGTTATTTCCGCCATTCTTACTGCAAGCCTCTACACCCAGCCAGCACGACCTTGGCACGACCTCAGTCCCCGTGAGGACAAACCCTCTCTTCCACAGATGAATAAAATTATCACAGCAAAAGCATGTACGGCGATATGAACTGGTACTCCAGGTGGAGGTTTGGATTGCTTCAAGTTGAGTCGAATGGGAGGGACCCAAGGCAATACAGCGAGATGTGAGGATCTGAAACAAGCCGGCGAGCGAATGTAGCTAAATGATTTAACTCGAGAACTCACCAGACTACTTTCTTGAATAAAACTCATGCCTGCTTGAGTTGAAGTAAACTGAAATAAATATAATGGCCTTGCAGTGCGCGAGAAGCATCCGAGTCGGCCACGCTAGACGACCGTGAGAGGCGTGCAAGAGACTTCTATGGGACAAAAAAGGTGGAAGTGGATCTATTGAGGCAGTACAGAGTAGGACGAGAGACGAGAGGCTGGACAGAGAGGCCATGGGCGGGGAAGAATCAGACACATCGACGTGGAGGAAGCCAGCGGAGCATGATAAACCATCTCCGGATAAAGACAAGATGTCTTGTCCACATATGGGCAAGACGCCTGCCAGGGCGCTGCACCAGGGTCCTCTTGTTTCGCCCTCCCCCACTACACACGCACATGTAAACACCCAAGGTCCTGCTAGACTCTGCGGCGCCAGTCCCCCCATTACTTTACCCGAGTCGCCTCATATCAGCCTCTGGGAAGCTCTATAAAAGGAAGTGCTTGCCCTCGTGCTCATCGTTCCGAGGACACGTTTCGCAGTTCTTTCTTGGACCGGGCCCATGGAATTGGTTTCGACCAAATGTTCAGGTGACGAGTGACAGAACTGAACACTTTTGGTAAGTAATAGGTGATGGTGATACCGTGCTGGCAATTATGTAATTTCCCGATGATTACCGAGAAATCAACACCTGGAAAAATGAACACTACAGGTGACGGGTGACACCCCGGGAGCATTTGGTCGAAATACTACGCCAAAGAGAAAATCTTTGGCTTGGCCTGGAATTTCGTCAGGCGAAAGCCAAAATGTACTGTTTTCCCCCACCAAAAGCCGTAGCTTTTTGGCCTTCAAGCCAAATCCAGCAAAGCCATGGCTTTGGCTTTGGCTTTGGCCTGGCCTCCAATTTTTCGAAAGCGAAAGCCATGGTTTTCGGGCCAAGCCAACGCCAGAATATCACTGACGTCAACGAAGTCAACTCGGAAGCGTTCCCCGTCGTGGTAAAGGTCGCCAGTGTAGGCTTGCGGCGCTCTCCCCCCGCCAGAACATTGAACTTTACCGAGTGATATCCATCGTCCCTACACGTCATCGAGTTTGGAACGCCGTAATGGTGATCCCCAGTGTAGGCTTGCGGCGCTCTCCCCATCATCTGCTCCCACCACACACAACCCCTGTTTTTGCAAACCGGCGCCGAATTCTCGAAGAAAAATGTCCATGACTACCTCTGGAACATCGGTGTTACGTACATAAATGCTTGTTTGTCTGGTTGACTTGGCGTGGGAATGAGGTGCAGTGATACTGTTGCATGCATCATGCCACCGCTGAACTACTCCACAGTTGGCCTCGCCTACTCATGCTTCTTGTTCTACGGAAGAAACTACCGACGTCCTCTTGTCAAATGGCTCCACTCGCTCCACAACCCCTGACACGTGCGCACCCGTTTCTGGGTTCTCTATAATTCCAAACGCGGTAAATGCGCGCCAGAAAAGATATAAAAGTGAGGTCGGCTCCCTTCAAATCCTCACTCGAACACATCCCTCGGTAGTTCAAGCTCTCTCAAATAAACCAATATGTTCTCCAAGATCTCTGTCGTTGTCACCTCGGTGCTCATTGTACGCTCGGCGCTACCGACTCCTGCTCGACAACTAATTAATACCTTCATTGTAGACCCTTGCTGTCGCCACCGGCACTCCCCCTCCCCCGGTCACTTGCCCCACCTCCCCCCAGTGCTGCAATAGTGTTCTTTCTTCCACCGACGCGGCGGTCTCGGCCGTCGCAGCTCTTGTCGGCCTTGACCTTACTGGCATCACTGTGCCCATTGGCCTGAGCTGTTCGCCCATCACCATCCTCGGGAACAACTGGTGTGTACTCTATTTATTCATCGGTTTATCACCTCAAATTCACCCTGTTGATCAGCGGTGGGACCAAAGTCGTCTGTGACGCCCCCCAGAATTCGTGGGGTGCGTGACTGATCAATCTTGTAAATTCTTTCATGCAGAGCGCGCTAAATGCGTCTACTCTAGGTACTCTCATCGCAATCAACTGCATCCCCATCACTCTTTGAGCGTTGGAACACCGTTGGGACAGATGGTTCGCAGTTTTGGTTTGGGTCGTTAGGTTTTGTTCTGGATGTAATTTTACGTCGGGCACTGATTCGTGTTCAATGTCGCGAATATAACCCATTTTTGTTCTGGCTTTACCCTGTGCGCGCTGCCCACTCAGTTTGAGCAGCGAGTCCCTCGAAGGACGAGAATTCAACGAGGAACACTCGCAAATGACGAACATCTCTTCGTTTTGACTTATGGTTTATGTCTGTTGTCACAGCGACGAATTCAAGTTTTTCAAGTTAAGAAAAGAGCAAAAAAGAGGGAGAAAGAGAGGAAATTTGTTAGACTTACCTGCACCCAAATCCGAGGTTATTGTTGCAGTCCGCCGGCTCCAGTGAGTGGAGAAAGAAAGGAGGATAAGAAATCAAGTTGATTGATTGAAGCGCCGGCACGGCGATTTAAGTTTATTCCTTCCGGGCATAAAGCCGAATCGAGTTAAACGGCCAGCAAATCATATTCGAGACAAAACATGCCGCCGCTTCGCTCTGGCCCTAATGCCGGGCCGTAAGATGATATGAAATAGATATTATTCAAAGCGCGAACTAAGTAGAATATGATGATATAGAGAAATGAATTTCTGTAGTCCTGCCTTGAACAGTAACTCTTGTTTGATGGGTCGGATTTGGAGAGCTCAGAGTCGGGAAGTCCATGACACTGCGATGCAACTGCGATGGCACGAATGAAACAACTTGAGATTGACAGGTCCATTCAGAGCCAGTGAATTGACTGTAAATATTATGTTTGCACAATGTCGTGACGCCTGGGGATCTCAGGTACGGTCGGAGCGCAGGACTCAAAAATCTTGCCATTTGAACCGGGTTTATACAGCGAATGAGGCAATTGAGGCAATTGCTGGAATTTGTGCACCAGTGGACAGGCAGGGAAGGCCGACCGATTACGATAACCGCAGTCCGAGCAGCAGATCCACAGAAACAGGGAGACAGTCCCAGAGGATATTTGAAGGGAGAGCAGTGAGCGAATACCCATTGCAAAGGAAGGGGATCGGCCCCATTTATGCGTGGAGAATTTTCGGGAGCGTACGTGGCCGCAGGCGTATTAATAAGTCGAAAAATTGCGCCGCAGTGCATATCGACTGCGATAAGCTGCGAATGGTTGCAGATCGCAGTATGGATGGATCAGCTGGTTGATTTTGGCTCCGTGCTGGCGATGTCCGCGCAGACCACACTGATAGAAAGAGACAGTCGAAGAGCTCTGCCAGTGCAAATGTGGAAATAAAGTCTGCGATGCTGTCCGGTACCAGTTTGCGACGACGTTTGCATAGTTGCATTAATGGGGTGGTTTTGAATGCAAATGGATATGGAAAAGATTAATTTCAAGGGCGAGAAGAGAGCAAGAAAGATGGAGATAAATCCTCTTGGGGCAATTGCACTGCCGACGAGGCATTTGCTTAAAGAACGGTTAATATTGAGATCCGACCAAAACCGATCATCCGAAAGGTCCCATTTTGGGTCGCATTTGATAGTGTTTTTTCTTTTCCCTCTATCTTCCTCAATTCTGGTTCATTTGTCTCGAAATAACGTGAAATCGATTCGAAGTCCTTCAGTGCAGTGTATAGGCCATTAAGTATATTTTTGTTGGGCGTAGCCTGATCGCTATTCCAAATTAGCTAATTTTCACCCATCCTTTCTGTAGGGGTTTCGAGTGCTTGGGGACATCTATGAGTGTACTTTTGACACGTTTTCGACGCGTTTTCATGTTCAGCAAGGGGTTGAGTACCTTACTCATACTAACAACACTTTCCCGGGGTATCTCAGTGCCATAACTCCGGTAGTTGTGCACCATACAAGATTTGGACTGAAAAAATGAAATATCAAAGCTCCTAGAAATACGCCGCAGAAAATGCTCTATAAAATTGGTTACAATGCACGCAAGCATCTTTTCCCAAAATACCTGGCTGTTCTAATGAGATTTGAAGTTTCCACGTCAGTTTCAAAGTACTGATGGCCCATACACTAGATGACCTGAAGTTTTCTATTTTCCTCCGACTATTTCGATCAATAACTGAGCGAGATATGAGTCATTCTTTCCAAAGGATCAAAAAGTGCCGAAAACTAAAGAAAATGATGCGCGTCTTCGGTACTACAATTAGCTGTAAGGTGAGACCCATTATTTCATTTCATTTCTTCTTTTGCAGAGGTTTTACTTATGCTCTCATACTTCTTGCCTGCGCGATGCAACAGAATATTTACCGACCCGCCAAAACTTACCTCTGTCAAACGTCGGCCTCACGGCATGTCACAACTGCCATCATGATTCGGGATGGCGGCCTGCGTTTAAGTCTCGTTTAACCCAATCGGGTTAAACTTGACAATAGACATGTGCCATGAGCCTTCGTTTTGGGGACTCAACCACATGCGCGATTTTCGGGAGAGATTGTCGTTCCCATCACCGCCGATTGCGCGGTAATATAAGGGGCGGGATGGATTAGTGGCAAGTGCCACGGCAGCGATGTGCCGCCCCATACTGTGCCCGACATGGCGGAAGGATGAAAAGCGCTCCAGGATTTTGGCTGTTAGTTTTTGTTTTCATCTTTCCCCATCTGAGTGATAAACGCCACTCACAGATTCACTGCATTCCGCGGACACGTTGGCAGACTCTGCCGACTATGGTCGGCCGAGGTCGACCGTCATCAACCCAGGCAAACAGACCTTGCCGGCGCGGGCCGTGATGCAGTGATTACGGCTGGGAAGCCACCTCAAATTTTGAAGGACTCGGGAGAACCCGTCTTTCGTTCATCGAGTTCGCAAAATTGCAGATTGGAACAAGGTTTTAGTATAGGATTTCGTGGGGCAAGGACATTTTATCCTACTATTATTCCTGTTGTAACACCCCTCCCTGTTGTAAGTAGGCTTGAAGTAGGCCCTAACAAGGATATCCATCCTCAGTCAGATCCCCCGCACCCATCGACGGCGTGCACTTCTTGCCCCATTTCGAATGAATACATACCTGACAGAGTTGCTGTAGATTGCGGCCTTTGCTGAATCAGGCTGCTACGAGCCTGTAAATTGAACTGCCTTCGTACCATCTACAATTTTGACTTCACATCGGTTTCTGGCAATAGGAACAAGAATCTATATGAAGTTTGATCAATCAACTTCTGTCTCAACACATAATCCTTCCTAAGCATTGTTTGTTCAAACAGTATTGAGCCTGTGGACCGAGGGAGGAGACTACTCACAGGGGTTAAACAGTGTTTCATTTCAATTAAAACGTGATCAACCAGGTTTAAACAGTGTTTAATCGAAGTTGAGCAGAACAGTGTTCATTGGTAGCAACAAAGACTCCATCTGGGAGACTCGAACCCACCTCCAAGGTCTACAATTCACTAGCAGTGGACATGTTAACCACTGAGCCAAATCCACAATGAAAGATGCAGAACTATCAAACAGGACAAGGGACTCCAGCTCAGGGTTTTTCTTTGGAATTTATGATACGGAACCTAAATTTCAAGACCACGACTCCTATAATGATCATGAATTCTGTTTAGTTGAACAGATTTCAGTTATTGTTGAGCAAATCAAGTATAATAGCTAACTTCTTGTGTACTCTGTACTGCGTTCAGTTACAGGGGAGTCAGGTTAAGTTTGTTCAATGGATGTAATGGGTTCACTAAGTTCACTAATTGTTCACTTTGACTTGTTAAGGAACTTGTAAAGTATTCGGTTTAAAACAGAATTCAACGCTTTTTCATGTCACATCTGACTCATTTGAATAAATGAGATTGTGTTGCTTCCTTGGCTTAGTTGGTATTTCCCCATGTCATTGTTTCCCACCATGAAATCGGAGGTTGTGGGTTCAACTCCTGTTGCTGCAACTTGTTGGCACGGATTTGTACCCTACGCAGTTTAAACAAAGCAATGCTTAAGAAGGATTATCTGTTAAGACAGGAATTGATTAATCAAACTTCATATGATTACTGACTTGAGTGCTCACAAGGTGAAGATGTCGAGCCTTGAACCTGAACAAGCATCCCTCGGAAAGGTATTACATTCAGTAACACCAATCCGCTCAAGGTTATCACATAGCCCGCGATACCCATTTCTCTTACAGATAATCTGCTCGCAAAATATGTCAGATTGAGCCTTGAACTCGTCTAATAGGGACGGTCAGAGTAGACGCTTCGGACGCGATTCAAGCAAGTGCTTCACGAATTATTGAAGCGTGGGAGAATCACCTAAATCGTGAAGCGCTTTGAATCGCTGAAGCGCCTCCGGAGGCGCTTCACGGCGCTTCAGGATGTGCTTCAGCTGAGGTGATTCTCCCACGCTTCAACAAACTGTCAAACACCTCTGTGAATCGCGCCTGAAGCACATCTGAAGCACATTTCAAAAAGGGACGGTCACGACAAAATTGTGCTTATCCCACGCTTCTGGCCTCAATTGATTCCAGAATCGCCTCTAAAGCACTTCGAGAATCGCCTGTGAATCGTCTCCGAAGCGTCTACTCTGACCGTCCCTAATACTCGCTTAACATTGACATTTTCGTGACTGATTCAGGTTCGGTGTCAAACATTGGCAGTGATGGAAACACGAGACAAGTTCATATACAGAGACCACACTACAGCTCTGCACACTTAAAGGCAACAAATTTTCTAGTAGTCCAGATACTATTTCGTAAGCTTAGCTGAGTTTAGAACCAGATTCAACACCTTACTATTAAATTACAAATAAAACCAAAATTTCCGGAATCTTTCCACAAGAAAATGGGTTTGGCCAAAATTTTCGGCCATCTAAACAAAATTGAGTGCACCTCTGTGAGACTCTGGAAGGCACCCAGCACGTGAGGGTACCAATCTTAATCGCCTGCAATGCCCTCAATAATCTCCAGGACTACTTTTCTACCTCTGAAAGCACTTTTAATTAGTGTAACTGTTATGTCACATTGATGCCCAACTTCGTCAGAGATTTCCCATGCAACGGCTTGTTAAAATATGCGTTTGGCAGAGGATCATGCTCAGATAAGCGGGAAGGGCGCGAATAAATATTTTCATTATTTCATCTCTGATTTTCGGTGTCCGGCCAAAATTTTGGGGTCCCACGACAATGGCTTCATAGTTTTGGGTCAAAATATTTGTCGTACCTGCTCTCACTGTTTCCTTGGCGTCAGGTAAAGGCAATTACTGGGGCAAGGGAAAATAACTGGAATCACGATGGATCAATAGTAAATCGTCAGCAAATCGATAGTACTCTACGTTGGACGGCGAATCCGACCCTGGGACAGCTGCGGGCATTGAATAAAGTCATAAAACTGGGAAGGTGCGTACGCAAAGTCTGGGCCTTTCGACTCTTTATAAAATGGCGCCCGTCCGAAGCCTTTAAACTCAACTTTTAGCAGATTCTGTGGAAGATCAGCGCTAAGGTTTTTGGCGCTAATTAGGGCTTGCCCGCGCTCTTGTATAGCTACAATTCCAGTCTTCGCAGTGGTGGCAGCAGCCTGGGAACGTACGTATCGCGACACAGAATTTAAAGAAAGTACGTGATCCATACCGAGCCGTGTTCGATTTTATTTATTTTCAGACGCATTTTACAAGCCTTCCCTTTCTTTGAACTTTTCAGCGGTCGAAGATTTTTAAGCGCCAAAGAGCAAAGACACATCGTGTTTCATTTGACAGCCTGAAACTGGGCTTATTACAGAATGTGAATGTGTAAGAGTATACAGACTTCGATCGGATACGCATGCCTATTGGAGACAGATCAAGGCGGACGGAGCCTAAACAGAACTGGGATCAGAGCACGGCAGCGAGAAAAGGACGAGCCAGGAAACCAAGTTTCATCCTTCGATCGAACGAGTCGGAATCGATTGCGGCATTCGGCGTTGGCGTGGAAGGGGCGCCGGTTTATGAGTTTCGCACCCACACGGTCGGATGTCCATTTAAGTTCTGCACCCGCACGCACAACTGCAGCCGAGGCCTGTACGTTAGGGCTGCTGTGTCCGGGCCGGTGCGGTTCTGTTAGAGTAAAACAAATCGATGAGCTTCCAGTGAAGGTAGTCACTTGAGGACACAATGGTGCTCACCATCATGATAATGAAACACGAGAGCAGGTCGCGAGGAGAGTCGCAATATCCGAATAATTGCATCGTTGGTGGATTCTGGGAAACTGTCAGAAACACCGGATGAAACAGCGGTGAGTGGGTCTTGCCTGATGCTGGAAAAAAGATGAAAGTCGTCGCGCCACTGCTGTTCGGAGTTATTATGTTGTTAGACAAGCAAAAGGGAGGCTCACCTCCAAGGCATTTCCCCGCGATAAAGACGGGCGGTCATCCTTACCCCGCGAACGAGAACGGGATATTCGAAAGGGCCTTCCAGAGTCTCAACCGAGGGTGCACGTCGGGGTGGCGGGAGGAGCTGCACGTCAGCAGGTATGAGTCGGTAAAACTGCAGATGACATGAGTAATGTACAAAGAATGGGAAGGGCCGCGCGGACATCGCTGAATTTTGGCTCAGCACCCGTGTCTGAAGAAAGCGGCGGCAATGCGGACCTCATACGTGTGAGGTCAGTATGAATGAGTTGGACGCCCAATCGAGTGCCAACTGCTGTCGTCAGCTATGAACCCAAAATAATTAGAATGGATCCCAACATTGCGTCCGGACCGCACCATAAAACTTTCGATTAGACCATCGACCCGTTTTTGCGCGTTAAAAATTATTGGTCGGATAGAGTGGGCGCTAAAATACTGACCTACCCAGCTTCTGCGGCGGTGAAGAATCTCGTTGAGATCCTCTGCCACGCTGGACAGGCAGCTGGGGGGTATCAGCTCCCGATGGCATGTAATACGGCCCGGAAACATGTGTAACTCCCTATCCTACTCACTCGCTAAATTGGAGGCAGGTTTGGATGAAGCGGGGGGAGGTGGCAAGTGACTCATCGGCGACGACCTCGGCGCGCAGACCCACGGTGATGCGCACGACTTTCTCAGCGAGGTCTCTGAATAGGCGGCGTTTGTGTTTGAGATTCTGCGTACAAGAGTCAGCTTGACTGCACGAAAGAAAAATGTCGATTGACGCTTGCCTCGAGCGGCTCCAAAATCAACAGTACAATTGAAGCAACACTCGACAGAACAGGGAAAGGAGCAAGTTCACTAATCACCCTCGTAACCCCAATAAGGGAGCCAAGCCAATCCCTCTGAGCGACGACCCTGACGGTATTCCGAAAGATTTGCAGCGGGCGGCGTTGGTGGTTGTCCATTTCCGAAGATGATGCAGGGGGGAGTTAACGAGTATTGGTTCAGAGAGGCCCTTATAAGTGTTACTGACCAAAAAGGAAGGATGACTGGGGCTGGCCGGATCATGTTTCCTTCTGTGGGGGCAATGCGCTGCTGTGAAAAATGCTGTAAAGGTGCCTGACTGAACTAAACCAAAAAGAGCGTCCTATCCCGGGCAGTATAGAGTTAATCAGAGATAACAGCCTGCAAGAGCGAAAGCATGTTGGGCGCTGCGTCATTCTTGTGAGATCCGGATGATATGTACACGTTTTTCGACATCGCGCAATTGTTAGTCTGCACATCATCGGGTGTCCAGGGTCCGACGCCATCGGTGAAATTAGAGGGTAGACGATATTAGGCTAGTACACCTGGATACTTCCTCAGACCGGCGTTCCTGAGCGGGACCGTGCCGTGTAGTCCTACCTACCTACCTACCTCGTTGAATCCGGAGGAATGACCACCTTGGTGGGAGTGAGACTCGGGGAATCCTCGGCTAATAGCCAAAAGTGCGACTCGAGCCCACTTGGCACCTCGACTAAAGCCTGTAAAAAAAACCAGACATGAGCAGACGAGGTGTATATGAAACATCGGTGGACACTCACCCGTCCACACAACGCGCACCGCGAACGAACATCTATATCTCCTCGAGGGGAGATAGAGGACATCATATGCTGCCGCGCGGAGAAGCCAATTGTGGCGTTCATGGGATAACACAGCAGAAGAGGGAGTTTGGCATCGCGTTAAAGAATATACGCACCAAATACCGAAATAATAAATACAGGAAGCCAGAGCAGAGGGAGCGGTAAGAAGAACGAGGAGAGTGCACGTCCGGGCGCCGCGGAGAGCCGAGAACGATTGAGACGCCCCAAATGGAACGCTGCGGTCGTCCTTGGCTGCCATGGGTCGCTGGGGGAATGCGGGACAGGTGATGGGAACGGACCGTTTCAATATAACGAGCCGCGCTAGTGCGGCAGAGTTGCATTATCGAAAGACGGACGGACGCAGCTGAGTCTGTAGCTGGAATAAATTCTGTGGTGTGTTCCTCTCGCCGAAAAATGTCGGGCCAATCAAGTGGGTCTGGTGCGAAGAAGAAAATCCGGAAGGATGACTGGGAATAGAGCTGCTTAGAGTGGATTTGGCACTATATCGATATCGGAGGAACAGATACGTACTTGAGGATCTACGCTAGAATCTCTAGATCGCACACTAGCTTGACCAAGTAATGCGCCCCGGCGCAGCGCTGCATGGCGGAAGGATGCAGAGGACGGCCCGGGGATGATTGGAGATGATGGGAGACTGGCGGGTAGCTGAAGGTCAGGAGATCGGGCTGCAGCGGGGACGCCGCGGGGTCTGTGCATGGGAATGAAGAGATAGAAGACAGAATACATCGATAGATGGATGCATAGGTGCGGGGTTGGCGACCAAGTCTGAGTGTAGCCGGACAGAGCTGGACGAGCGATGATATCCGTACTTGATGCAACGAGACGCGCCGGCGGATGGATAGCCAAAGGTAAGACTGCGAGGAAAGATTGCGATGATTGGGAGGAATAATTCGCGGGACGCGACGGCGGGATTGGCGGGGAGAGCAAGCTGAGCAATGAGAGGAAGGAGAACGGCTTGGTGGATGTGGAGGAAGGGAGTGACAGGGTTGATCCGAGCGAAGCAGTTGGTACATAGAGACAGACAGCCGCATCACGCGAAGCCGTCAAGTCAGCCCGTCGAGCCTACAGTATTTGTAAGGAAGGAAGAGGAATTATACATGGATACATCCGTGGGGGGCACCGGGATGCGCGGGATGCGCGGGGACGGGGACGGTCCGCGGCGGCAGAGCCCGGTGCTGCACTGACGCTGGAGATGCGGGGAACGGGGAGGGTGCTCGACGTTTGGCGGTGGAAACAAGATGGAAAAGGCCGTGAGGCTCGATGCCGAGTCGGGACGGGCAAAGTGGACGGCCGCGGGGATGCCGGTGCACGGCAGGACGTGATCTTGGGTGGCAACTGCATCCCGGAGCAGCGAGTGCGGTTTGGTAGGAAAGGTTTGCGGAGGTGCGACTGATGGCGTTGGTGTGACTCGTTGATGTCAGCGATATGACATCGATATCGGCGAGGCGATCTGGGGAATCGTGGGAAAGTGTCAAAGCGTGTTCTCGCAACCTCCCACCGCCCACGCGCTGCCGGAATAAAATAGAATGATAATGCGAGTTCTGGCAGGTAAAATATGGATGCTATATGTCTTTTATGCCCTTAATCAGCGCTTTCTGACTGCAACCGGCTTAAAAAACGCTGCGCTCAACATGACATGGGGCAAAGATGTGTCAATTTCTACAGTTTTACCGGAATCAATGTTCAATGGCTCAGAGCAGGACCAATAATTGTGCACATGGGCTGATATTTGTGGTAGTGGGAGTCAGTAATAGTGCGAATAGGATGGGGTATTCAGATACGTGAAAAACTAACGGGGTTTTTTTTTCAGAGGCAAACCGCCCGGGCTGAATGAGTGTAATTTACAATCCCCTGGCATATTTTGTGGCCAGGGGATCATTTATTTCCTTATATATGCACAATATTAGGCAGGGGTCAGGGCCTCAAAATAATTGAACGCAGGGGTCCGAAGTCAGTCCCAAATACTCAAGTGGACCGGATGAGCGGTTGAGGCACGGGGCGAAAAGTTATTAGGGTCTGGGGCAACACGCCCGCAGACATGCTTTCGTGGGGTATTCAAATAGAAAGGCTGGGGGTCATCTGATTGGAAGGTTTCCAAATAGAATTACCCTGCCTGTGGTCGATGTATATTTATTCTGATACTCATCTGACAGATCTCTGATTAACCGTTCTTTTA